>JAJIBD010017981.1:0-16849 GCA_021461705.1 Cryptotis parvus
GTATGCTAAATGACTAAAATTTATTTTCTACCCTAAGTTAATTTTATTATGTATATTTTTGTTGTTTTACTGTATGTCTAAATCCTGTTTCCTCTATCTGGTTTACTTTTTATTCTATTCATCTCCTTGGTGAACTAAAGTTTATTTCAAATGTAGATGAAATAACTGAGCATGTCCTAATATTAATACCAAAATATTATATGACAAGTAATTCTTATTGAGAAATAAAATTCATTTTTTGGTAAAAAAACACATCACTGTATTTTAAATCTACATTGAAAACATTTATTTTGAAATATAGTGAGTTGTAAACTCTTAAACCAAGTGTTTCATGATGAGTGGTTCATGTTTTACTTTATATATAAAATATAATTTATTTTACTTTGTTTTGTATTAGAATTTTTTGTATTTAATACACTGCACAGTTCTGTACAGGATTTGGGCATAAAGTATTCTAATAATATTATGTAAAATGTTTATTTTGAAATAGTTTTAGACTCAGTGAATTAAAAAATAACATCAACAGGTCTTGTGTAGCCATTACCGACATTTTCCCAGTAGTAACATCTTATCTGTGACCTTGTGACCTACTGTATTACTTCAGGAAATTAGTACAGCAAAACTAATTGCATTATATACATCACTTGTATTTTGCCAATTTTTGCATGAATTCTTTTATTGCATATAATATTATAACATTTTTATCATACATGTGTATTTAAATGCCACTATTTGATTTTATTTTTGCCTAACTTCAGAAGAACTCAGGTGCTGCTCATTTATTTTCACATTTTCCCTTTTCTTCAGTCTTGGCAGCTATTCATCATTCTATAATCTCTAGTTTTGTTATTTAATGGAAGCATGCATACAGAATCATAGAGTAGTCACACCTCCCCATCCGTTGCTTTTAGATAAATGGGAACTTATATGCATATTTTAATTATACCTTTACCTGTAATAGTATAAGAATGAAAATTTCTCAATTATCCTTCAAAGAGGTGGATGGATAAACTATCCATCTATACAATAGAATTCCTGGTCATTACTAAAGGAGAAGTCAATGTCTACAAGAACTTAGATGGATTCAAGTCTGTACGCTCAGTGAGCCTGCCTCAGAAAATTATGTATATTTAAATAGTAAACCAGGTACTTATTAATTAGAATGTTAAAGCAGGTAAAATGAACATGAGTTCATTACAGAGAATTTTGAACGCATATTCTGATGGCAGAAGTTTTAAATTTCTAATTGTACTGTATCAATGTAAAGATGTAGTTTGAAGCAGTAAGTTGAAAGCTCCAGCCAATATAATGGAATTCAGCTTTAGAGTTTACAATATATGATTTGTTACATGACGTTTAAACTTTTGTTGTAAATCTTACAAGACTTTTCTCATTTTGTTTAATAAATTATATATTTTTTTAATTTTTTAATTAAATATTTTATTATACCACCGTGAGATATACAATTACAACGTTGTTCATTTTTAGAGGTTTCGGGTCACATAGTGTTCCAATAAATTATATTTTGTCGAAGATGAGAAATAGAGTTGGTGAAAATGTTCAATAAATTTTGCTTAAATCTCATTTACCTTAGGGTTAATTGGTTGAATAATGATGTCATATTTTTTTGTTTTGTATTATAATATAAATTCTACATTTAAACCTTTTGAATTTAAACTGAAAAGTGAAGAATAAGTAGAATCTATGTATACTTAGCAAAAGATGTAAAAAATGCAATAGTGAGAAAATATTACATATATGTATAAACCTAATAGATTAATATATTTTCTTTAGAAAATATAGAATAAAAATTTATTTTTATTTGTTCATTTATTTGTATTAATTTTATATTGAATTACAGTGAAATAATTACAAAGTTTTTTCACGATCAAGTTTCAGTTCACCTATTTTTTTCAGCAATGTATTACCTTCCACCAATGAAGAACCAATACTTCTTAAAATAAATTATATAATAATAGATATCAAGTAATTCCCAGGGCTTTTTTGTTTGAATTTTCTTGTGTCACACCTGACAATGCACAGTGGCAGCTCCTGGCTCTACACTGGGAATTACTCCTGAGGGTGCTCGGGGAACCATTTGGAATGCCAGGAATCGAACCCTGACCAGCATTTACATTGTAAGCATCTTACCTGCTCTACTATCTCTCCAGTCCTATAACACTGCTTTATTATCATAACCTAATCTCGGTTTCTAATTAGTAACGAACATAGGATTTAATCTTTAAATATCTCAGTATCTCGTTTAAAGTGTGTCTTTCACAAGTATGTTAAGATTTTGCCTTTCACTCTATTTTCTGTTATTTAGTTATTTATTCCTTTTTTTCTTAACTTCTTGTCTTTCATACATTATGCTTTTTTTTTAGATGTGTCTTACTTCCCTCATCGTCTTCCTGTCAATTTTTTTTTCTTTTCTAAGCAAATAGTTTCATTCATGGTCTTTAAAAAGGGAGATGATGGGAAAGAGAAAGTAACATGTTCAAGAGAGTATGCAGGATTCTCAGAGGGGAGAACAATAAAATATCCCATGAACTAATAAAACCAATTCTACATACCAAGCTGGGATGTGGGTCACAATTTAATGGGAATGTATCTCAATTTTCATCTTCCTTCACTTTTTAATATTATATTTAAAAGAAGCAGATTAATTAGTATATTTATTCCAGTATGTGGAAAATAGATGTTTGGGATTGTCTTCTCTCTTAATTATATGAATTTTCTAGTGAAAACTTTTATGAGTTTTCTAGTAAAAAAATTTGTACTTATAATACCCCCATTAAAATGATAATGTGGAGACTTAGTTTAATTTGAAATAACTGGGTTTATTATAATATGTTTCTGGAGGGCTATATCTTGAGTAAATTTCTATAAAGGGGTGGAAGAAAAAATAAACTTTGAACTATGAAAAAGTTAAGTTACACTGAAATTGAACTGAGTAAGTGTAAAATATATGCTAAAAAACTTCAGGGAATTTTATTATTATCTATATTAACAGTATAATAGTAACTGAAACTACTTTTACTTATACCAAATACTCATGAAACTTGTATTATGAGACTGTTTTTAAATTTTAAATATTAGAAAGCAATAACTTAAAGTTGTAAGCATATATACATGTGTATTAACCACCTCTGTAGGAGAAACAGCAAAGGTTATCTAACAATTCTAGAAATTTAAAATTAACAGTGGTTAATTTATGTTTTATTGGATCTGTCAGCTAGCATTTGTCATTGTAAATATTCTGCCAACTGGCCCTTAGCAGATTCAAATGTTAAATATATAGTTATTCAGAAATTGGTGCAGTAAATTACTCCATATAATGTTACAAAATTGCTGAAATGTGTAAGACAATTCTGTTCCTTTCTTTTTTGTAATGGCTGAAGAATTCAGTATCGTCCTCCACAAAGTATACCTTCATATTCAGCTGAAATGGCCTTAAAGACCAGCTGTTTCTACATTACATTTTTTTTTTGTTTTGAACCCACACTTGGCAGTGTTTGGATGTTATCTCCGACTTTGTGCTCAGGGAAACACTCTTGGTAGCCTGAGGAGACCATATGGCGCCAGACATTGAACGCACTTTGGTGATATGCAACGCAAATGCCCTTCCCACTCTACTATCAGTCTCATCCCACGACATTATGTCTTTGATATAGAATGTGCGGAGTCGGGCACTGCATCCACACCTGCAACACTTCAAGGGACAGGTGGCAGAACATTGTAAACATTGTAGTACATTGGAAAAATAATATTTTGGGTTGGGCTTACTCCTGGCTCTTGGTCTGGGAACAGTTACCTTACTATTGATTCTCAGGGGACTATATGTGGTGCCAGGTAACTGACTTGGGTCACCCCTAATGAAATGCATGCCTTAAGTCTTTTAACATCTCTCTAGCCTGAAAGTGATTTTAAGACAGGAGGTGTTGAAAAGGTAGAAATTATCACAAATGTGTGGGAGTCAGAGGCTAGGTAAGACAGAATGGAACAGTGTGCTAATAATTGCCGAAAGTGCTGATCCCAACCTAGAACTGAGCATTAAATACAGGCAAAAAGATACACATGACAACCTCTTAATGTATGTATTGTAATCCACAATGTGGGAGGGGAAGGAAAAGAGAAAGAGAGAGCGAGAAAGAGAAAGAATTTAAGAACCTGCCAGAGGCAGGCTGGGGGAGGGGAGGGGAATCGGGGACATTGGTGGTAGGAAATGGGTACTGGTGGAGGGATTGGTGCTGGAACATTGTATGACTGAAACCCCACATATGAACATCTTATTAACATCTTTGTAACTGTATATCTCACAGTAGTATAATAAAATATTTTAAAAAAGATAGGTGAATAATAACAATTTTTTTCAGTTTTTATGCAAATATACGTTCTTTTAGTTTCAAAAAATTAAGAGAAGGGAAAGGAGAGGAGAAGGAAAGAGATAGGGGAAGCTCCTGGTTTATTGATGTTTTTTCCATGGCACATTTCAAGAGAAAGACAAAAATCCATTCTATTTGTCAATGAATTTAAGACTGGAAGCCTGGGAAAACATGGCTATGACAGAGAGATAATTATCTTCTGGGTTAGATCATTTAGGTGATCCAGGTTAGCAGTCAAATCCTGGGCCCATCCTCATGAAAAATATATCTGATTTCTTTTTCTCTGTTGCTCTCTGTTTTCAGTCTGACCAGACCCCCCACCTCCTCTATTCCTGCATTAGCATATAATTCCTCCTCTTCAGCAAGATGTTCCCTGTTTCGCAGGGGATAATGACAAATTGGTTATTTTCTGTTGAGAGTGTTTGAACTTATGAATTGTAGATAGAGCCTGCTCCAGAAAGAACCTGTTCAGTGGTTCTTTGTAGAAGTCAGACAGAAAGTCCATTCCAAACTGCCTGGGTAAGAAATGAAATGATTTAAAGCTGTATTTAATGTCCTCTCCTTAAAATACTTTTTTGAAGTCAATTTGATCCTGTGGTTGGTAGTCAGACCGTTGATTTATGTGGCTTAGAAACAGTGTCAAGAAATATGTTTATCCCTTCAAGGGATTATAAGTGTGATTGATAAGGGTAGGAGAGGTTGGAGGCTGTTTTTATCATTTAGTGGAGGGTTATTTCCAGTAAGGCAATTGTAGATAGGCAAGATACTATTACAACTTTAACCAAAACCTTAGTACTTAGAGTGAAACCCCTTGCATCCTTTATAGGGTGTGGCTGATTTTATTTTAAATTATATATAAAATTTTTATCCCTTTATTGGATTAGAATTAGGTTTTACAGTCATGTCTCTGCAATGAAATTCAGTTTGAATTCCCAAACACAAATGTGGATCTTGTACAACACTGGCATTGTTATATCAACTCAGTTTGAGCTTCAGTTGCCCTAAGATTGGCCTTTAACTCTTAACACCCTAAATATATGGTTTCTCCAGTGGCCTCTCATGGATCTGGGTGAGGTACCATGCTATTCATACTATAACATGAGACAGTCCAGTGTTAGGTCTGTTAGTATACAGGGAGTTCCTCTGACCAGAAGAAATGCTTCTGTCCTTCCTCAAATCTAAAAAAGTGCATTAAAATCGACTGATCTGAGGCCTGTAGGTAGAAAGCATGACCAAATTTTTCCTTGTGAGATGCCACCTTGTTCTAATTTAATTAAATATAAGATTATAGGTTTTTTTTTACCTTAGGTCTTATTGCACTTATTCATAAGATGTGATACATTTGAATATGAGTATATTGAGAAAAAAATCATTCTAAGTCACAATCCTTTCCAGAGTTTCTTTTATCACAAATCAGGCTACATAATTTATTATCCTTTATATTTAATTTTTGCTCTTGCTTATTTTATTTTTTTAATTTTTTATTATACCACCATGAGATATGCAGTTACAAAGATGTTCATGATTAGCTTTCAGCCATGCAGTGTTCCAGCACCTGCCCTTCCACCAGTGCCGATTTCCCACCACCAATATTCCCACATTCCCTCCCACTCTCCCCAGCCTGCCTCAGTAGCAGGCACTTTTTTCTTTTCATATATTTCTAAATAAAAACTTTTTATTTCAAATATTCAATTTTAAAGTCTGTTGGGGTCCAAAAGGATATTATAGTTAATAATGTGCTAGCCTTGCATGCGACTAACATCGGTTCAATCACCAGAACTTCATATTGGTCCCCTGAGTCCACTAGGATTGATCCATGAACACAGAACCAGGAGTAAGTACTGAGAACCACCATGTGTGGCCCTAAAACCTCCCAAAATAAAATAAAAGTAAGGGTACTTATAATTAGTAATTATACTTATAATATTAGAATATTCTTTTTTGCATATATTTGTAAAAATGATTAACATACTTTCCCCCTTAAATTAAAAATGAATGTCACACTTTTTAGCTTAATTCTTTTTAATAGAAGTCTTAAAATATTTTAAATCATGCTACTTTTAAAGAATTTTAAAACTAAGTTATGGTATTATTTTTATTTTATTACACTAACATTTGTTTTAAAATCATGTATGTTTTAAGCAGTACAGCTCATGCCTCTTCAAATTATAGATCGACCCATCACACTTACAACTAATTTAGTAATATACTACACATCCCACACCCTACACATTGGACCCCTTTTGAACTCTGTTCCTCTTCTATGCTTGGCAACCTAAATTCTACACTCAGAGTTGAAGAATTCTTTTTCTTTGTCATCATGTGCTTGCCTTCTTTCTTGATTTCCAACATATTAGCAATATCAGCTGATATTCGTTTTTCTGCTCTGGCCTTATTTTTCTTATAATGATCTACTTCAGTTTCATCAATGTTGTGAAAGTCAAAAATTTTCTTTCTTGTGGCCAGAGAGTACAGCTCATAGTATGTTTTCCTTGAACGCATGTCGTTGACCCTCTATTCAATCCCCAACACTGCAAGTAGTCCTCCTAAACACAGGTGTAATCTCTGCATGCAGAGCCAGGAATAATACCTGGGAACCACCAGGTATGACCCCTACCCCAGTTTCTCCCTTTTCATAGCTGACTAGTATTTATTTCTATTGTGTGTATATTCCGTCACTTCTTTTACCCACTCATTTTCATTAGAGACTTGAGTTGTTTCCACTTGATACTTTTAAATAGGGCTACAGTGAACCTAGGGGTATGCTTTATATTTTTCCATTTGTGTTTTTGATAGGTAATTTTGGTACCTACTTTGATATAGGCTTTCTGAATTTTGTGGCATATATAAATGTAATGTTTGGATAAGGTTCCATGCTGTTAGACTGGACAGTTTTGTGTTCCCATTACTAATGCTGAATAAAGCCTATTTATAAGTTACAATGTACAGAGTAAGATTCATCTTTAGTATTTTATTATGGTGGAATTATTCTCACTTGCCTTCATTATTTAAAATAGTAGTTATATTATTTTACTATTATTTTGCAAGATGATGCCATAGGGTATACTAGGCAGCGTAAAAAAAGCATCACTAGTATTTCATATAGATTCATGGGGATCTGTAGTTGTCTAAAAGTACAAAATTTAATTTCAAGGTCATAATTTTTTTCATGTATTTGACAATTTCTATATATTGTCAAATTGCATATAATCACATGTCTCACTTCCACTCTTACAATCACAGTTGAAATATTAAATTTACCAGAAGTACTATACAATTACTACCAAAATTACAGTCTTACAATGGCCACCAGTTCTGTCAATCTCCAAATTTACCCAAAATAAATCATTTTTATATTTGCTCCAACCAGCCACCAGTCTAAATTTTGTCTCCATGTCTTCCTTTTTCATAGTGTAATAAAACATATATAGTTTATAGAAAAAATGGAGCCTTACTCTATTAATTTCTAATAAAGATCATCCTTATTTTTTGTGTATATGTGATTTATTACTGCTGAATAATGTTCAGTTTTTATTATTGTATTATGGATTGTTTATTTAATCCCTCAATTAATAAACTTTGGTACCCTGTTTGGGGAAAGTGATGGATAAAGTAACCATGGATATTAATGTGAATATTTTGAGAAGCTTGCATTTTATTTTAAATTTAGAAAATATAAAATTTTTTCTTGATAATATGATAAATGTATGTTCAACTTAAAAGAGAAAAGAAAACTATTTTCCAAAGTTATTGTGCTATTTCATTATTCACCAAAAATGTATGAGAGTATTGTTGCTCTACATCTTTTTTAGTGAATAAAACATGCTGATTTACAAAACTATTCATAATTGAGTTTTAGATGTTTAATATTGTAGCACTGATTCCCAGCAACAGTGTAAATTTTACTCCACCAGCGTTCCTAGGTTCTTTACCATATTAAACCACCCACTCCAGCTGCCATCTTGACAGGCACCTTTCTAAGTTAAGTTGTTAAGGTTTGGGTCTATTGATTTCCAGTGCTGGTTATTTGATTCTATGGTTTGGATATTTGGTTCTATACTCTTTAACATTACTTTGTAATGTATATTGTATTTAGTCAGTATAATTGTTTTAGGTAAATCTGATTGTGCATTTGATTTGCATCTTTCTAACTAATGACACCGGACATCTTTTTATATGTTTATTTCTTTGAGGAAATCTCTGTAAATCTCTTCTGCCAACTTTGAAATAACTGAGATATTTATTTTCTTGCACCTGAGTATTTCTATTACGAAAATTTATCAGATTTTTAAATTGTTTTTCCATGTCTATACCTTTTTTATGTTTTGTAATGTTTAAAAAGTGTTTAATTTTGGATAAATATATCTATCAGTTTTTGTTCTATGAATTATATCCTTAATATTTTATCTAAAATATTCAACTAATCTCAAATCAATGTTATCCTTTGTTTCCTTTGGACATTTTACTCTTTTACACTTTATTTTTATTATTCATTGAGTTTGTTTTGGTATTGGCATGAGGAATTATTTTGCATATTGTCATTTTTTGACATTTTTAAAAGAGCTGACCCTTCACCATGGAATTACTTCTACATGTTTAAGATATCAGTTCACAGCATATGCTGTTTGAATGCAACATAAATGATCTAAAAAATTACTGTAAAATGAAAATGCAGGACTAAATGGGAAAATAAAGTTACTGACTTAGCACTAGTTTATTTCATCACTGGTACAAAAAGAAAGAAAATTGATGAAAATAATGAAATAATTAGCAATATGTAGATGCTACAGTAAATATAGTACCTTATTTTGTAAAAAAAACCTAAACTTATATTTAGAAATGGCATCATAAATGTTTTAGCTTGTAAGTAAATATAAAACAGTAGAAGTAAGATGATCTAGTAGTGATAGTGTTATTGCAGCACTATAGATTGCTAGGAATGAGGTTGAAGATGATATACTATATTTGGTCTGTGTTTACAGTGTATGTATGTGTTTCTACTTGATTCACTTGAACAGAGTGCAGTTTTTCATGTTTCAACAAGAGATTCTTTTGATAAACCTATCTGAATCTTGGGGATGGAACTATAGCACAGCGGGTAAGGCATTTGTCTTGCAGCGGCCAACCTGGGTTCAATCCCTGGCATCACGTATGGTCCCCGAGCACCACCAGGAGTAATTCCTGAGCAAAGAGCAGGAGTAACCCCTGAGCATTGCCGGGTTTGACCCAAAAAGCCAAAAAAAAAAAAAAACAACTATCTGAATCTTGACATTTATGGTCAGATTACTCCCTAATGTATCAGTCAGATGGGAACACAATTGTATATGTTCTTTTTTAAATGTAATAGCAAAAATGACTGTATGTGTCCAGTCTATTCCTGTGCACGCTTGCTTTCACATTTTGGCCTAGCTTTCTCCAGCAATATACTATCTTGATTATTGTAGACTAATGTAGATTTAATGAGTATTATTGTAGTTGTACTAAGTATTGAACTAATAGAAATTTTAATTGCTTCTCCAAATTTTCAAAATTACTAGTATTTAATTTGACATTTTTATGCATTCCAAATTCAGCTTTATTTCTTAGACATGTTGCTCATTTTCATTTAAGATCAATTAAAGGTTTATGTAATTGTGAAAGAGAATTGACAACTTTAGTAACGTTTATTCAAAATATGGATAGATATTTGCATTTATTTAGATATCATTTGATTTTTTCATTGTATTTCTAATTTTCAGCTTATAGGATTCTGAATATTTTGTATATTTTTTACTAGTGAATTTGATGTTGGATATCTTTTGGTGGTATTATATATAAGTACTATATACTTTTTCCTTTTTTTGCTGTTTTTGAGTCACACCCAGCGTTGCAGTGCTCATTACTTACTCGGGGTCTGTACTCAGGGATCACACCTGGCAGGGCTCGGAGATGATATCGGATGCCTGAAATTGAACCGAGGTTGGCGGTGTGCTGATGCTCCACGCACTGTACTATCACACTGACCCCTGATGGCAAATATCTGAGTTTCTACTTCTATTTTTATTCTAATACATATATAATACATATTTCTATGTTTAGCTCTTTTTTAGTGCTTTAAGCAAAAAATGTAACTTGATCAAAGCCAAAATAGTTTTTGTTCATTTTGGGTATTATAAGCAGTTTATATTATCTTCTTTGCCTTACTAAAATTTAAAACATAGCGCACTATTGCAGTTTTGATACAATTGTTGCCAACTTAAAGTTTTTGAGTTATACTATGAAAATATGTTTTTTTGAAGATATTTAAATTTGAGAATTGAAATCACTTGTCTTGTATCACTTGTCTTTCCATTGTTCATCGATTTGCTCGAGCAGGCACCAGTAATGTCTCTATACATCCTGTAGCGTGCTAGTGTAGCCTAAGGGGTATCTGCTCACACCAGGAACACGAAGAACCTCAAACCATTCGTTCAGGTCATGGAAACAAGATCTATAATTGTTACTAGTTTTTTGATATATCAGATATGACACAGTAGCTTGTCAGGCTCTGCCGTGTGGGTGGTATACTCTCCGTACTAGGCTGTCGGTTCGTGCATTTACTGATGAACCGTGTGGCCTCAAAGTGGCCATGCGCCTCGGAAGATATTGGGTTATATCTTGGTGGAGCTCTGACGAGTTGTGAAGTCTGGATGTTGAAAATTGCGGCCCTCTGATGTGGGGGTTCCTCTGCCTTCTTGCGAGGTTTTATTGGGGGTGGCGGGCCAGTGCTAGAACTTGCCTTTCCTCCCGGATGCCTCACGATCAGCTGAGCACAGGGAGAGCCAAGGAGCAGCTGCAGCTCTGCCCCATGTATCTGTGTCTCTGCTTCAAGCATACCTAGGTTTGAAATCGGCTTCACTGTAGGGTGGGACTCTGACAAGCAGGGCTTGAGATCAGCTTTTCTCTTGAGAATTGAAATAATCTTTTATAAAATTATTTATTGCATGCCTGAAAATTATTTATTGCATGCCATTACAAAGCGGTTCATGATTGGATTTTAGTAATAATGTCTTCCAACACCCATCCCTCCACCAGTGCATATTTTCCAACATCAATGTCCCCAGTTTTGCTCCCACCAGTCTAACAATCTGCCTCTGTGGCAGACACTTTTCTTCTATCTCTCTCTCTCTCTTTCTCTCTGTCCCCCTCTTTTTGTGCATTGTGGTTTGCAATACAGACTGGAGGGTTGTCATGTATATATCCCTTTACCTACTCAATTCTATTCTCGAGTTACTATTTCCAACTATTATGTCACGCTGGTTCCTTCTCTATGTTACTTACATTCCTCTCCTCACACGTTTGTGAGAGATTCCAGCCACTAAAAGTCCTCCTGGCCCCCTGTATTCTCTGGCCTTGGATATTAATCTCATGCTATTTTTTATATTCCATAAATGTATGTTACTATTCTATATATATTTCTACTTCTGAGTCATTTCACTCAACATGATACTCTCCAGGTCCATCCATTTATAAGCAAATTTCATGACTTCATTTTTCCTAACAGCTGCATAATATGCCATTGCCTAGATATAAGTGTTTTTTACCCAGTTGTCTATTCACAGGCCTTCATATTGTTTCCAGATTCTGGCTATTGTGAATAGTGCTGCAATGAAGGTAGAAGAGCAGATGCTGTTTCTGCTGTATGTTTTTGGTCCTCCAGGATCTATTCCAGGAGTGGTATTGCTGGGTCAAATTGAAGCTTAGTTTCTGTTTCATTTTTTTGAGTAGTGTACTTATTATTTTCCAAAAATATTGGGCCAGTTGGTATTCCAACCAGCAATGAATGAGACGCCCTTTTCTCCTTGCAACCATGCCAGCACTGGTTGTTCTTGTTCTTTGGATTTGTGCCAATCTCTGTCATGTGAGATGGTATCTCATTGTGATTTGCATCTCCCTGATGATTATTTATGAGGAGCATTTTTCATATATCATTTTGCTCATTTGAATATTTTAAAGGACATATTCATGAAATAAAGCCTGTTTCCCATTATTAGTCTCAGAAGTTTTTCATAAGAATAATCATAAGATACATGTGAACATTTTAAGATTTAGTATGTAACTTGTTTCTGCTTCTATTTTTAAAATTCTGAATATTTTCAGATATATTTTTGTACATTATTGTTATTATAGATTTTGGACTCAGCAAGGAGTCAGTAGATCAAGAAAAGAAGGCATATTCTTTTTGTGGTACAGTGGTATATGGCTCCCAAGTAGTAAATAGGAGAGGCCATTCTCAGAGTGCTGACTGGTGGTCATATGGTGTACTTATGGTAAGTAGCATGATTAAAAATATATATGTCAATACCGAGTTAAATTTTTAGTATTTAATGTAATGGGAGATGATTTTTGTGAAAATAGGATTTTATTAACATTAGAAACCATGTGATTGGCTATTGTAAAATAAAAAAATATTTAGGTATTCTGATTTAAGATTGTTTGATGAATAAGCAAAAGGTAATAATCATTCATAATACTGTATTTAGCAGTAATATGTTGCTTTAAAAAGATAGCTCAGAATTTAACATCTTGTGATATACTTTCTTATTTTCAAATGTTTCTAAACTATAAAGATTATAAAGCCCTCGAAAAAAGCAATATGTTATACTACATTCAGTCACTTGAACTGATATGTAAGTAAATAGAATTGGTTAATGAGTAGCATTTGTATCAGATATGATTTGCTAGTGATGCCTAATTATTCTTCTTGTCACTGAAGAAGAGTCTTATATGGCTCAATAATATAATTAGTTCCTTTGATAACTTTTTCACTTAGGGAGGACAGTGGGGTTGGATAAGACTCAAGTATAGTATTTGGCACTTTGTTGGCCTATAGTCTTGCATTGTGGTTAAAGAAAAAAAATGAAATAACTGAATAAACTATAAGTAACTTAGTTCAGTCAATATTTAATATAAGTTGAAATAGCAAACATGGAGGAGCATGGATAAAATTAATTTTTTGGGGAGGCTTGGGAATATACCCTGAATTGTTCAGGGTTTATTCCTGCTCTGTCTTAGGGATCACTTTTGGTGAGGCTGAGAAGACCATATTGCAATGGCGTAGAATGAACCAAGACAAACTACATGCAAGACATGTGCCTTACTCCCTGTAATATCTGTTTCCAGGTCCTGGGTAGATACAATTTAAATAACTACATGATGAGAGTAAGGGTGTAAGAAATGAGTTAAAGCCTAAAGTAAATAATACAAGTTCTCTGGAAATTGGGAAACTTAATAGATTGTTAACCAAGATGGTAATTTGAGAAACACGCATTTTAAAAAATAATTGCCTTGACATTACTGTGTAAATTAGCTTAAAATAGAAACAAATAGAAATGAAGAAAGCAATATTTTTAAGATAGCTGAAAATTTTAGAATAAAGTATATTTTAAAGCATTTCAAAGGAAAAGTGAGAATACATGAAGCAGATGGGAAGAGTTTAAAATTAAGATACTGCCAAAATTTATGAACTTTAGCATTAATAAAATGATTGTTCAGTAGAAGAGACATAGCTGGGTTTCTGAAATAAAAATCATTTATTTTTTAATATGATGCTAACTTGTTGCATTTTAACCCCTTGGGTATAATCAATTATATGAATATTACAAACATACTGAGACATTTTGTCTTTAAATATATTATTATTTTGTATAATTATTTATTCTGGGTGTGTGATTGATGCCATGAAACTCGTTTGAGCCGAATGTGAGACTAATACCCGTCTGTTCTTTCGGGTTCTTATATTTCTCTTTTAAAGTGCTTGCTCTGTGTGTGTGTGAGAGAGAGTGAGTGAGAGAGAGAGAGAAATGGTTTGTTTTTAGCTGAGTGGGGAAATAATGATATAAGAATGATAAATATTTTTAGCATGCATTATTTCAAAATGGTTTGGTGGTTATATTTTGCTTTCATTTCTTGCTGTTTTTTATAAAGGCATATATTTGGTTCAAAAGAAAATGTTTTGTGTTTGTTTTCGAATTTTCTTGGGGAATACAGAAAATGAGACAATACTGAAAAGATTGGTTTGTTTCATTTGCTACCTTTCAACTGAGTTATATTGAGTAGGGTACCGGAAGTGTATTTCCTTATGTATTTTAGTTTTCTCTCCCTATTTTGACCAACCATCATGTAAATATGCATGGTTTGATGATCGTGTATTACAATCTCAATTATTATTCTTAAAGAAGTACATTGTATATAAGTTATGCTAAATTGACTGTGTTAATTTTTGTTTGTTTAAAGTTTGAAATGCTTACTGGTACTCTGCCATTTCAAGGTAAAGACAGAAATGAGACCATGAATATGATATTAAAGTAAGTGCAAATACTATTTTGGGGGATGTGGTGTGGAATACTAGTTTATCAGTTTTGACAAGCTTTTATGGTTTTACGTTTACATGTTTAGTGTTTACGTAAACACTAAACACTAAACTAAACATGTTTAGTGCCCTCTTATTCCCTTCAACCATGTAGATGACAATTCTTGGCATGGATTAAAATTAATTTTACAAATTGTCCATTTATCATTATGCCTTGATTTAAATAAAATTTCTTAATGCTTCTTTTCCAGAGCAAAACTCGGAATGCCTCAGTTTCTTAGCACAGAAGCACAAAGTCTTTTATGTATGTTATTCAAAGGAATCCAGCAAATAGATTGGGTAATATTTTGTTTTCTTTTGTTTAGCTTTTTTAAAATATCGCGTGTGGGAGTTCATTTCCCCTAACAAAAAACAAACAAAAAAGGATGAGTTATGCTTCTACATGAAACGATGTTTAGGTATGCTAAGGGTTTGCAAAAAATGTACCCAGGAAATAATAAAATAACAGGAAGGAATATTTGGAACAAATGCCTGCCCACTCCTAGTGTACACTAGGCAAGCATAGACTAAGACTATTTAGGATCTTTTATGTACAGGAGAAGCATGGACAATAATTGAATAAGAATCTGTCATGACTTTATATTTTAAGGGTGCTTTCTGATAACTATGTAAAATACCCTAGCCTCTCATATTCATGTGCATATTGAATATGGATGTATTTACTGACTACCTTTAATGTCTCGCTCAACAATGGCTCACCTGTTCTAAGCCCAGTCTAGAGGGATATTGTGTTGAATAAGGAATGACTACTTATGAAACCACTGATGACTGCCCAGGCGATCGTAAAGAATGGACAGTCCATGTGTGTTTGTCTTTCTCCTTATGTTTGTTCATCTCATTCTCTGCTACTAACTGGAAGGTGGCCCAGGGTGCTAATCTGATTGCCTTTAGATTGCTGTGCTGCATACTTAAGTGTGCTAATTATACTTTTATGACTTTGTTGTAAGTTGATGTATTATTCCCATGAATTTATGGCTAAAACTTGGAAATTTTAATAGGCAAAGATTCTAGAAAACTGTTATGTCCATAGCTTTAAAAATGTTCTGCTTATTCAAAAGATAAATAACAACATCAGTATCACAATTTTTTAAAATATTTTATTATACCACCATGAGATATACAGTTACAAAGATGTTCATGTTTGTGTTTTCGGTCACAGTGTTCCAGCACCCATCCCTCCACCAGTGCCCATTTCCCCCCACCGATGTCCCCATTTCCTCCCCTCCCCTAGACTGCCACTGTGGCAGGTTCTTTATCTCTTTTCTCTCTTTCTCTTTCTTTCTCTCTTCCTTCTCATACATATTTTGGATTGATTGAACTCTTGAAATAATTCACTGAATTCTTTATTGTGTAGATAATTTTTAGATAGGAGTGGGCTAATGCCCTTGGGCTATCTCGCATATAACAGGACATATTGAGATGTTACTGGTGCCCACTCAAGAAAATCGATGATCTACGGGAAGACAGTGATACAGTGTACAGTGAAGTTAACTATTTTTTTTCCAGTGTTCTTTTTAATGGTTTAATCTCGCAATGATTCAATAAAATGAAAGGGAATAAAATGTTTGGGCCATACCAGATGTTTTCATGGTTTGCTCATGGTTCTGTGCTCAAGAATTGCATCTAACAGGTCTCAGGGAACCATATGTGTTGCAGGGCATAGAACCTTATTGGGCCATATGCAAGGGAAGTACTCAACCCAACGTACTACCTTCCTACTTACCATTATTCTTTCAGCTAATTATTGTGAATTCATAACTTCTCGTTATTTGCGTATTTCTGTCAGCTTTACTCTGCATCAGTATGTGATTCTCATCACCTATTTAGTCTATGTCTTTTAATTTGGCATAGTGTTATGAATTTAAAAGCTGAATTATGAAGAGAAGAAAATGTACTTAATTTGTATGTTAGGTTAAGCATGATTTTTTATATTACTTAGAAGGTACTTAAATATTTTTCTAACTTTACTTAAGTACCATGGTTTACAATGTTAATAATAGAGTTATTTCAGGCATTCTGTGTTTCAGCACCAATCTCTCCTGGCCTCCTTGTGATCTATCCTTGGCCTTTGTTT
>JAJIBD010017982.1:0-17397 GCA_021461705.1 Cryptotis parvus
TACAGCCAAGCTCGCACGGCTGCTTGGGGCTGTGCAGTTCATCAATAAATGCTGGATTTAGAGGTGACTACAAGAGTATGCCACCCACAGGAGAGCCTGGCAAGGCTACCGTGTCGTATTTGATATGCCAAATACCAGTAACAATTATAGACCTCATTCCCATGACCTGATGTAATGGTTTGAGGCTCTTTATGTTCCTGGAGCAAGCAGATACCCCTTGGGTTCTACTAGCATGAGACAGGACATATGGAGATGTTACTGGTGCCCGCCGAGCAAATCGATGATGAACGGGGAAGACAGTGACAATGATAGTATTTATATATTCTTATATATACTTATCTATATTCCTTATATCACTAGATCACTAGACATCCTGTTGTTCATCGATTTCCTTGAACGGTTGCCAGTAACATTTCCATTTGATCCTATCATGTGCCAGTGTAGCCCAATGGCATCTGGTTGCTTCAGGAATACAAAGAGCCTCAAACTATTCATTCAGGGTCTTGACGAAGAAGTCTGACCATCTTGTAGGGTGGGCGGCCATGTGATCTTTTGACATCCCGTGGGGATCCAGTCAGTAACTGCTTTAGTCCAGCATTCGTCTCCAAATCGCATTACATGCCCAGCCCATCTGATTTTTGATGCCTTGGCAAATGAGACAGCGTCCCTGATTCTGGAATGACAACAGAGGTTGGAACTCCTGATTCCTTCTCTCACTTGAGTGAGGCATGATATTCCAAGCATAGCTCTTTGGATTCCCTGCTTTGTAGGGCCCAGGTCTCTGAGGCATATATTAATGCAGGAGAACGGAGTTGTTGAAGAGATGTGCCCTGAGCCAGAGGTTCTTTGTCCTTTTTAGCTATTATATTCTTTACATACATATATATAGTATATATACTTATATATAACTATAAGTATATATGTAATATAGATATATATTATATATACTTATATATACTTATTTATAAATATATATCTATATATACTTATATATACTCCTACTACATATATATTCCTTATATATACTTATATAATTCCTTATATATATGGAAAATATATATAAGGAAAAATATATTGTATGGAAAGGGTATGGATTTTCCATGCCTTCCGCATGCACAACATTCTCTACTAAATTGTCATGTGTTCAACCTCAAGCCATCAAATGTCCTCTTCTCTTGATTTTTTTTTATGGTGCCTGAGAATATAGATGTGACTGATTTAATCAATAGCCACTGGTGATGGATTCTATTTCCAACCCTTCTTGCCCCCTAGGAAATCAGGGCCTATCCTGTATTCATATGGTTGTTTTTTTCATGACAGCACTCTTTATGGATAGAAGAACAACTTCCCCAAAGTAACCTCATTAGCATAAGAAGAGACACCTTCTTGCTTTCAACATAGAATCTGACAGATATTGGGAGCTGTGAGCCAAGAAATACAGGCGAAGGCCAAATATATATGAAAAATCTTTCTTGGTCTCTTGAATGAGCAACTATATGTGTTTCTTATAAATCATAAAATAGTAGATCCTTAGATTCTTTTATTTGCCACCAAGTGAGAAGTTTCATTTATAAACGTAAGCCAGGCCATATTTCTTGTTTAGTTATATTCCTCCAAAAGTATCTTACCTTCCTTATAGTCAGAGCCATAGCCATACTGGGACTTGTTTCATAGTGTTCCAACCCTCTCATCTCTGCCTTTTCTTCTTAGTCCATTTGTCGTGTCCAGTCTGTTCTATCCATATTAATTTCCTGTGAATTTGTCAAGTACACTTTTACCTCAGAAATTTGTCCTTGCTGTTTAATCTTCTCGGAATGGTATGTGCAGATACCTGCACAGCTTACTCATTTCCTTCCTGTATGTGCCTAATTAGCTATTTTATCACGGAGGATTCCCTGAACACCTCTTCTTAAAGTAATAACTCCTCCTCTTATGACAGAATGTATTTACCACTGATTTATTTGTATCCTGTCTCTTACTAAAAATCCCTCAGTGAGAATTACCTACTTTCTACAAAACAAAAAAGGTAGTTTAATAAAAAAAATTTCTCTAAAATTTATAATCTCAGGAGGTAACATATGGTTATTCCTATGCTAGGCTCAGTTCATTGATGCTAATATTATTTGGTAAATATTGTTGGGTTTGGTTGAATCTTAAAGAACACTCTAATAAAGTAAACACACTTTTCTCTCAAATTTGCTTATAATCTCAGAGATAATACATTTATATTCTCTACTATGCTTTATTTATTAATATTAATATTTGATAAATATTTATTATTTAATTAAATCATATAAAATAGTTAAGTTACATAATGAGGTAAAGTACTGAAATGAACTGTTTTTACCAGTTACATGTCACATAATCTTTAATAAGTGGAGTGCTGAACCTTTGGGTTCTTAGTTTTAGTATTTTAATTTTTATTTTGTAAATTTTTTTTTTAACTTAAGGCGCTGTGATTTATGAAAGTTTTTTGTAATAGAGCTTCAGGCACTCAGTGTCTTAACATCAGTCCCTTCACCTGTATGGCCTTCCCTCTATCAATATCTCTAGGTTTTCTCCTACTCCCCAGCGTGGCTCCTTGGCAGACATAATTTTTTTTGTAGTTATTGTAGTTTGGATCTCCTACATTCAGTGTGTAGTTCTGTGGTGTAGATATACATATACCTCACTTACCTATGTGCTAGGGGCCCTTGGGGCATTTGCTCTATTAATACCTGTATTCCAGTTTCCATGTTTTTAAGTTAGTATCATGATTATTTTGCAATTGCTGCCCGGCAAATTCAGCATGAATCAAATATTCAAAGCATATTGCCTGGTATTTGGGCTACAGGTATTTATTTTGTAAGCATTAAGTCAGATATTATATAAAAGCATTTATAAAATATATGGTACAGTATATAAAGTATATAGTATTAAAGTATTGCGTCATTGTAATCCCTGTACATCTCTATCTGTGGATGTATCTATTTAAACATGGACTTCTCCTCAGTCACTCCAATAGTATATGTCTGAGTGCAATGTGGTTTATTATATGAAGTCTCCACTCTTCTAGAACCTTCTGTTACATGACTCTGGTCTTCACAAAGTGATCATTAACTTCCAGGTGGCCTCCTATTCTGGTTAAGGCAATGGGCCAATTCCTTGATTCTATCTCACAATGTAACTTCCAAAGTAAATGTCTATTAAGCCTCTGTGTAAACATTCCAGGCCTGTAGCAGAATCAACTGAACATAAATCACCCAACGAAAGGGATGTAGGAGAATGTGTAAGTTTGAAAAATGAAATAATACAGTGCAGTTTCCTGGTGGATCTCTGGCCTCAGTTACTTTGACCAAGACTTTCTCTGGTCTCCATCACAGTTCATCCTCAGAAGTGGTGGTTTTCAGTTACTGAGGGTTTCTGCCCAAATATAGAGAAAATAAGTCTGCACATAGAGAAATAAAGATGCCTATTTGAAAATGGGTCTTACTAATCTTTTAAATAAAAGCCAGATTCTACCATCTCCTTGTCACTATCTTATTTGCATTTAATGATTTGGCTAGAAATCAAATAAAAGTACTTATAATAAGTTTTGTTGTTTTGCTTTGGTATATTTTTCTTTAGAGATGAATAGTGGATGAAAGATCTTCCTTTTATAAATTCACTTTGGCTTTTTTTTCTCTTGGAAAGTAGGATGATAAGATGGAATAAAATCCCTGCCTGGAGGAATGAAGCAGAATGAAGGGAAGGTATTTTACAAATGCTAAGGACCATAGTTTGATTCCTGCCTTGAGGGACTCAGGTGTACATTATGTTTCATGTGTCAACTTGTCAACTTGACAATAGTTGCTCAGAGCTTAACTTTTTCCAAAATTATGATCCGGGATGTGTATTAATGAAGCATCCCCTATGCAAAAAAGCCAATCTGTTTGAAGGTAGATATTTTCAAATAAATTGTCATATTTTTATGTAGAAGATTTTAGCTCAGAGAATATTTCTTTCAAACATATTTAGCAAGACTATAAGGAAACACCATGGTGTTAAGGAAAACCTTTTATTTTATAGCTTAAAATTTGTTGTATATAGGTTGGGAGATACCACAGAAATTGATTGCTGGTGCCACATGTTTCTCTGGTCATCACTGGGCACAGCCCCAGAAACCCCTTGAGCACTGCCAGGCGTGACCATGGAAGTTCCAGCAGATGCCAGCTCAAGGTAATCCCTAGATGCGCAGGGCTCAAGAAGCATCATGTCCTCATGCCTTTGTAATAAACCTGTTAAACCATTAATTGACTGATTAATCTGTGTGGCATCTCCTAGTAGGAGCCCCTGCCCCTGATAATAATTTCAAGCTTACTCTTCCTTTTGGTTTGAAACCAAAGAGCTTACCCAAAAAGTATCTTAGTGTTATACAATAATATAAAACTTGAAAAACTTTGTAACAAATCACCTGAAAGATCACACACAGAATCCTTCTCCAAAAAATAACTTAGATTATTCTCTTTGACTTTGGTATTGTTTGAATACACTAATGAACAAACAATTTGAAAAGTTGAATCATTTTGTTTTGTTTCTTTTTTTTTTTTTAGCGTTTAGTCATCTCTTACCCAACTTTAGTCAGTGGCACATGCATTATGCCTCACTTTCTTATTAATTCCTCAGAATTGAGCCTGACTAACCTTATTATTTTATCTTTTTAAAAAATTTTTTTTAAAATTTTTTATTTTTACAATTACAAAGATATACAATTAAAAAGTTCATATTTGGGTTTTGGTCATAGGACTGTTTTGTTTCTTAAAAGTCACTGTTGTTATATAGTCACTTCTCTGGCAGGAAGTCACTTGCAGATGGTTTTAGTAATCATCTGATGATTTCTACATCTCCAAGCCTAACTGTACCTTGTCTTATACGAGTGCACCTCCCATGCCTGGACACATAGCAAGCCTTCACTGCAGGATCTTTACTCCAGAAGGGGAACTAAGAGATGGAGTGGAATTCCCCACAATCCTACATCAGAGCTGCAGTTTGGAGGTGGTCAATGTGTTCTTTAGAGTAATGTAGAGGATCCCTAGTGGACTAGGGTCCTGTTTCTGACACAAGTAACTTCGCATAAACACACCCTTATTTGGCTTCTTTCCATTTCTTCCTCTCCGTTTTTTCACTTCTCATGTAAGCTACTTGTGCTTTAATATTTGTCTCAGTGTACTTTGGAGGCAACTTAAACTAAGACAACATTTCACTTCCTCACTTAATAAATTATATAGGCTTACCAAGGAATATGTTTGATTCTGTTTGATATTCAAATATTAATAATAACTATACCAATAAAAAGGTATTTTCATTATGTTCCATCTATATTTTTTGAAAGCTATAAGTATGCATATATCTGTAAATGTATATGATTACATATATGTATATGTATTTATCTGTAAATGTAAATGTATATGTAAATGTATATATATATATATATTTAGAGGGGTGCACCCAGTGGTATGAGGACTTGTTTTTGACTTTGCACTCAGGGATCATTACTGCTGGGGTTCCAGGGACCATATATGGTGCCTGGGATTGGACTTGAGTTGACCATGTGTAAGCCAAGCACTCTACATGCTGTGCTATCTTTCTGGTCCCTGTGTGAATGATGAATATTCACATCTTAGAGGTAAAGAAACTGGAAGGATATATGGTTTCTTAGTGTCATAAAGCTAGTATGATTCCAGTGGGTGTAATTAGACAATTGTAACTAGCATTGTTAACTACTAAGCCTTTCTGGCAACTTCACTGAGAATCAAACATGAGAATGAACTTTTTCAAGTAGCTTTTTATGAAATACTTTAAACAACAGAGGGATAATTGTACCCTAAAACCTTCCCAATCTTATCATTTTAAACTTCTACATGCTTTGAGGATTTTGTACATAAATGTAAAGATTTGCTCTGCATTCACTCCAATCACTGAAAATACGAATTCAATCTAAAGGAATATTGGATTTCATTTCCCTAATTACTTATTTTTTAGAGTCATCACGAGGCATTTTATTGTCAAAATTAGGGAGGCTTCATTCCAAGGACTCTAAGAGACAGTGAGACAGCCTTTACTCTGAGGTGCCGTTAAGAATCGTCTCACCACGGAAGGATAATCTCCCTGCAGACAAGATTACTTTGGGTGTTTGTCCTAGTCTGGTGCCAAAAATGCTAAGACTTGGAGAAAGGATAAAAGAAAGTAAAGCAACTTCCTCTACGTGCTTTGCTGCTTGGAAGGAGACAGAAAAACAGCAGGAAATGCTGATTTCTTCTCTTGGGATCCTTTAGTGACTTCCCATCTGAGTGGGATGGTAAACTGTTCTGGTAAGGAATGACTTACTAAATGAGGGTCTGGTTCCTCCTATACCTGAAGATCTGCTATCTGCTGGTTGGCTCTACAGTACACAGGAAAGATGTGAGCTTTCTCTCAAGGTAGCACAAGTGCGGGCAACTGGGAGTGAGAACGCTAATAGAGCAAAACCAAAGAATCATTCTGCTTTGTGACTCTACTCAACTAGGCTATTTTACCCATGTAGGTAAATTCCACATAATGCGATCTACACTGCATCTGGGATAAATTGGTGCATACTACAAAGACACAGGGTGGCAAAATAAAATTCAGGTTCTTAAACTTTTTCAAGGCCCTCAAAATTAGAAAAAGTTTAAAAATGTGAATGAATGTAGTTGACATGGAATGGGCTCATTTCACTTTGTGCTTTAGTGAACAGTCTTAGAACTTGGCACTCTGCCACCTTTCCAGGCAGATGGGGGGAATAAACACCATTAGCACATTGATAAGTGTTTGTTTTCTTTGGCATTAGGGCTAAGAAAAATAAAGTGGGGAGGGTATCAGGCCCTGAGTAAGCCTTTAAAAAGGTTTCCCTTTTTGATTCTTTTATGATTGTCTATTTATAACGTCAACAATCACAACAGAGAGAAAAAGACTTCAATCACCCCCTGGGACACATTTTGTCAAAATTACATTTAAGTACTTTTTTATTTATGAGCAAGAAGCATTATCTTTTATTATGCCTTTAAACTAGTGAAGGGAAGTTGTGTGTATAAACCAAGGTGTTGCTGTGGACTGTTGTCTTTTTCCAAATCCCTGGAAAGGATCACCAAGAAGGATGTCTCTAGATAGCTCTCTGCTGGGCAGTTCGCATGAGAGGAAAGAGGTCTTTTTTGAGGTCCATTAAAGATGATTCATTACAACTGGTCATTCACATGATGTGTTTTATTACTTAACCACATAAATAATACATTGACAAGTAATTTTATGTCTTCACTCTTTTTAGATCCTGGGAGGACTTGGGAGATACAAGATGTGATTATTGTTTCCAGGGAAAGTACAATTTTATTAAGAAGACAATATTTCCGTGTGTACAAAATTTACAGACTACACAAAAGCATATTTGTACAGATTAAGTAGTGAGTTGTGAAGTACAGCTGTGATTCTTTTAGTTATTTCACAAGTGCTCTCATGAAAGTGGTAGAGTATAATTCAGGTTTTGAAGGATTGATGCTATCTGGATATGCTGAGAAGTGGCGGGTCATTCTAAGAAGGACACACACACAAAAGCACACAAATGTCAGTGCACCTATGTATCTGAACACTTAAAATATCAATTTTCTAGAATGGAATGAGTGAGCAATGTGGAGAGAGAATAGCATTAGAGTGGTAGACTTATATATTCTGAAATTATGCATTTACCTTTAAGTTCTATTAGAAATTTCTGTTTATGCATTTAGTTTTCAAATTTTTAAAGGAGAAATTTGTACACATAGTTCAATACCAGGAAACAGAACTGATTTAGTTTGAATTTCCCCAAAGTCAAACTCTGAGACAACAGGGTCCAGATACAAATAGTTGTTTATATAGGCTACCCTTGGTAACTCTAGTAAGGATAAAAGTACAATAGGGAAGTAAGAAAAACAGGAAGGAACATGATTGCTAATACAGATGACTGGGATTTAATCTTCTCTGTGAGCAGTGGATCTCAGTGTAGAGTGTGCTTTAGTACAGTACTGTTTACAGGGTGATAGAGTTGGAGTCTATTTGCCAACTACATTCAGTCATTGGTTGAGAGTTGCTCTTGAGGGTCTTGACTATCTAACATATATGTATCAGAAAGAGTGTTCATAAAGAAGTTGAAGGCATTTGTAGTAATAAATCTTGGTGTATTTTTTTTTGAAATTAGAGTTCATGTGTCTTAGTCAAACCAAGTTTCTAAATAATATCATTAATTGGATTAAGTATGAACAACAGAAACATATTCTCATTTCTGGAAGCTGTAAGTCTGAGATCAGGGTGTCAGGATAACTGGAATCTAATGCAAATCCTTTTCTATGTTGTAGATTGCTGATTTCTTGTAGTTATGACATATGGTAGAGAGAAGAGAATGGAGAGATCTTGCTGAGGTTCCTTTTTATAAGGGCTTAAATCCCATTCCTGAGTATTCCACCCTCATGACCTAGTTACTCCAAGTGTGTGTCTCCAATATCATCACTTTGTGATTATGATTTCAATTTCCACATTTTAGAGACCAAAATTATTCAGTCCAACACAGCATGCTTCAGATAATATAATCAAAGTTTTATCACCATGAGATATAAAATGGTTTTGGATAGTGGCTATTTACTTCTTCCTGTTTAGTTTCATGCACTATGGTCTGTTTTGATGCAGAACAAAACTTGGATGTGCAACTATACAGTTTGTGATGTGGATATAAGCATAAGGTAGATTTTCACTTACAATAGAACTCTAATATTTTACTTCTAATTTAAGGAGTTTCCAACAAAGCAGTGAGGAAGACTAATAAATGTATAATTCCTCAAATTTGGAAGGAGAGCCGTGATTCTGGGTTGAGTTTTTAATTTTCAGAGGAAATATATATCAATGAACTGATTTGCATTCCAGTTTTCTTGGAAAAACTAAGATGATCTTAAATTAAAATTCAGCAAGCAAACAAAATATTCATTTACCACTCAAGTCAATCACATACATGCATACATTTTTATTCCGCTTTTCTCTCCTCCATGATGCAGCATGTCTACACATTAGGTAGAAATACTCAATGACAGTCTTAAACCAGTAATTAATTTTCCTTTGGAATTTTTCAGTAACATGTTATGCCAATTGATTTATAAATCAATTAAAGAAAAGCCATAATAGAGAAAACAATTCAGAACAACTCCTTTCCTTACTAATTTTTTATTTTTTATATTTGTTTATTTTTAGTGAATAATAAATTAATTTGGAAGGAAAAACTCACAATTCTGTTTTTCCTTATGACTTTGAAAAATCCTGTAATTGAAAGATATCTTTAAAGCCATTGAGTGATTTTTTGACTTCCCATCAATACTTTTCTTTAACTTTATGTAAATCTGTATTCTATATTAGAAATAGATTAAAGACATACAGAAAGATTTGATTTCTCTCTCTCAATAATGTGATATTTGTCTAACCAGCTTCCCATTTACCTATCCATCTTACTACTATTATCAACTTCTTTTTTGGCAAATGCTTTTAGGCCAATTCGCTTTCAGTAAGTGAAGATGAAGCATCTCTCTGTGTTACATACATTATGTGACTTTAATTATTTATATTATCTTTCTCTGATAAGAATTTGTGTCTGGGTATACCAAACTAACTCTCTTTCTTCTTCAGACAATCTCTACTTTAACTTTTAATCAAATTGAAGCTTTAACAATATATGGGAACATTAGGGTTTTTTTTAAAGAAAAAGTTTGATACTAATAATTTAGGAGTAGGAGAATTATCTGAAATACATTTAGATTTACCTAATGTCTAGGTAAATCTAGATGTTAGATTGTACCACATTGAAAATGCAGTGAAATATGGAAACCACCACAGCTGTGCATGTAGCTCTCCTGTGAAAGTTCAAAATAGTAAGGGAGCAAACTGCTTTTGGAAAGTTTTCACTAGAGGAACCTCAGAACAGTAAGTAGTTTGAGCAGTATAGTCCCAGGGATGAACAGATGGACACATTTTGGCTAAGAGAAAAGAACAACAGGCTAAAAAATTCTCCCCAGCATTGTAGTTCTCTAATTGAACACAGTTAGAGACACAGGTACACCCGGCAGAGCAGAAACCAGCTTTCCCCGTTGAACCCCCTGCATTCCATGGACCACGAGAGCAACTTCCGACCCCGAGTCCACCAGCCCGATGGAGCCTCGGAGGAGCCCAGAGAAACCCCCACACCTTGCTGGCAGCGATCTGTGTCACAATCCACACTCTGCAGCTGGTAAGATCTCCCCCCAGCATATTAATCCAGTCCCAGCCCACAGATTAATCCAGTCTCCAGCCCAGCTTGTCAGAAACCCAGCCTACAAGGACCCGCCCTGCAGAGACCCGCCCTTCAGAGGGAGAGTATTTCAAGCCCAGGGAATGCTTGAGCCTAAGACACAGGTACACCCGGCAGAGCAGAAACCAGCTTTCCCGCAAGGCGCAGCCACTGCACAGCAGCTGATTTACCTCCAAATTACCACAAATATTCTACCCACCTCTCTGAGAGAGCCCCACAAAGTAATGAGAATATAGTGCCCGCATGGCAGAGCCTGGCAAGCTGTCCGATGCGTGTTCGATATGCCAAATCCAGTAACAAAAATGTTTATTTTCCTGACCCCTGAAAGAGCCCTTAATACGGCAGCAGTAACAAAGGCAAACAAGCAGTGCCTGATAAAATTTCACGACTGTCCTAGGCTGCCAAAACGAAGAAGGACTAAAATGACTGTCTGTACTTTCAATGCACGTACACTGGCATCGGAACCATATATTGAGGATCTGATGCTGCAAGCAAGAAAGATCAAGTACGACATCATTGGTCTGACTGAGACGAGGAGGCGCCAGTCGCATCATGCTGTATTTGACACCGGAGAAGAATTGTTCCTTGGAACATGTGATGAAAGAGGCGTCGGTGGCATTGGTGTCCTTGTCAACACGAACATGGCTGTCAACATTGATTCATTTGAATGCCTAACAAACCGAATAGGACGATTACACTTGAGGAGATGTGGCCCACTGCCAGCAATTTCTATCTTCATTGTCTATGCACCAACATCCACATACAAAGAAGATGAAATTGAGAAATTCTACATGGAATTGGAGGAGTTCTATAAAAAAGATCACACCTTCTACAAGATCATAGTCGGTGATTTTAATGCCAAGATAGGACCGAGAAGATCGGGCTGAAGAACTCCACATCGGGACCCACGGCCTAGAATGGAACGAACAGGGTGAGAGACTATCTGAGTTCATCATGTCCACCAATACTCATCATGGGGAACTCACAGTTTCAGAAGGCTGAAGCGAAACGTTGGACATGGGAATCTCCTGGCGGACAGTTCCACAAATGAAATTGACCACATCATCTTCAATCGACGGTTTTGTCTGACTGATGTTGCTGTCGCCCCCAAATTCCAGACAGGATCGGACCACCGCCTCCTTCATGCAAAATTCTACTTCCCGCAACGGGGAGATAAAGCTGCAAAGTTTAAGAAGAAAACTCCCCAGAACGACCACCAACTGGGAACTCTTTGGCACCATTGCGGCAACATGGGAAGATACCATCATTGATGACATCGATGAAGAATACAACTGACTGGTTCAGCACCTCCATGATTGTGCGAAGAATGCCGAGAGAGAGAAAGACACAAAAGGACGCTTGTCTTCAGAAACTCTTGAGCTCATTCGCCAACGTGGCAAGGCGCGAGCCTCAGGAGACCAAAATGCTAATGTCCAAGCTTGCTAAACAGTGCAGAGAAGCGATAAAAGCAGACCTCAAAGACAGAAGAGCAGAAATACTGGAAGATGCAGCAGAAGCCGGAACTGTATTCGCACTGCCCGCCTGTCCTTCGCCAACTATAAGACCAAGATGACTGCCCTCCGACGCCCTGATGGATCTATCACATCTTCCAGAAAGGCAATGGAGAAGATTATCCAGGACTTCTACTCAAATCTCTTTGATAGCCACATCCACCTGCCCACATACCAAATTCCACAGGATGGATATGTCATTCCCAACATTCTCCCTTCTGAAATGCGACATGCCATCTCATCAGTAAAGAAGGGAACAGCACCAGGCCCAGACAAAGTCAGACCCGAACATCTGAAGAATCTGCCTTCGGTACTCATCAATACACTAGCTCGGCTCTTCACACGCTACCTGTCCGAATGCAAGGTGCCCTCCCAATGGAAAACCAGCAGGACAGTTCTACTGTTCAAGAAGGGAGACATTCACGACATCGGCAACTATCGCCCCATCTGCTTGTTGTCTGTCATCTACAAGCTGTTTACACGAGTCATCCTGAACAGGATTAGCAGAACACTAGATGAAGGACAACCATGCGAGCAAGCAGGTTTCCGGAAAGGATTCAGCACAATCGACCATATCCACACAGTAACCAAGCTCATTGAAGTTTGTAGGGAGTACAAGATGCCGCTCTGTCTCACGCTCATTGATTTACAGAAAGCCTTTGATTCTGTGGAGACTGAAGCAGTCATCGAAGCCCTAGTCAAACAGGGTGTTCAAACCCAATACATCAAGATCCTTCGTGAGCTGTATTACGGATTCACCACCAGGATCTCACCATTCTACAAAGAAGTGATCATTGATGTCAAAAGAGGGGTTCGACAGGGTGATACCATCTCACCAAAACTCTTCAGTGCCACCCTCGAGAACATCATGAGACAATTAGAATGGGAAGGAATGGGAGTGAAGATAGATGGTCGGCAACTACACCACCTCCGCTTCGCTGATGACATTGTTCTAATAACACCAAACATTAGCCAAGCGGCACAAATGCTGGCTGACTTTGACTGAGAATGTGGAAAGGTAGGTCTACAGCTGAGTCTGAAGAAAACTATGTTCATGAGAAATGAACTAGTTCCAGAGGCCCCATTCACTCTCAATGGAACAAACATCTCTGAATGCAGCAGTTATGTGTACCTAGGTCGAGAAGTCAACATGATGAACGACCTAAAACCTGAGCTGCGCAGGAGGAAGAGAGCGGCATGGAATGCCATCAAAGGCATCGAAGAAATAGCTAAAAGGACAAAGAACCTCCGGCTCCGGGCACATCTCTTTGACTCCACCATTCTCCCTGCATTAACATACGCCTCAGAGACCTGGGCCCTACAAAAGCAGGATGAGAATGCTATTCGGTCTCCCAGAGAGGCATCGAAAGAGCTATGCTTGGAATATCACGTCTCACTCAAGTGAGAGAAGGAATCCGGAGTTCTGACCTCTGTCACTATTCCAGAATCCGGGACGCTGTCTCGTTTGCCAAGGCATCGAAAAATCAGATGGGCTGGACATGTAATGCGATTTGGAGACAACCGCTGGACTAGAGCCGTTACCGACTGGATCCCACGGGATGTCAAAAGATCACGTGTCCGCCCACCTACAAAATGGTCAGACTTCCTTGTTAAGACCCTGAAGGAACAGTTTGAGGCTCTTCATATTCCTGAATCAACCAGATGCCATTGGGCTACATTGGCACGTGATAGGGTCCAATGGAAATGTTACTGGTGCCCGCTCAAGCAAATCGATGAATAACGGGATTCAAGTGATCAAGTGATCAAGTGATTAACTGAACAAAGTCCAGTGGGAGGCTAGACTTAGCCCTTAAACTTAGGACAGGATCCTTGTGCATCAAATGCAGTGGGGGCACTCACATGTCTCAGGTAGCGAGGCAGCGCACCAGCATTACTGGCAGAATTGGCAGGGAGACAGTTGGCTACATGAACTAAGGCCAAAGACTGTCCCCTCCTCACAGTGCATCTGAGTGCAGGCTAAGGGAGGAGATCTGATCAAGAAATAACAATGTTGGTAGCATGCACAGATGCCAAAACTCAATGACTGCGGTGGCAAACCAAGAAGTACTGAGGGCTGTCAATGCAAAGCAGGCAGTGACACTCATTACTACTCTAGTCTTATTTTGGCCGGGATATAACATAAACTCACACACAAGCTCTGTATGGGAACTAGTAAAGAGGAGTTTTAGATTGTACCTATGAAACCACATCCTTATCCATACCCTCACAGCACAGTAGATGCAGCGAAGAAGCAGAATTCATCAAAATTAATGTGTAAAGACAACAGTTTACAAGTTCCAAATAGTTACATTGAACATACGAATCCTCATATGAACACTTCAAAGTGACTATGTTGAAGTTATTCAATGAATGGAGAGAAACAAGAGAGGAAAAGAACAGACCTCCACAAAAGAAAAAAATATGAGAGACAGTATCTGAAAACTGCAATTAGTAGTCACTGAACTGAAAAGCTTAGTATCACTTGTATCACTTGTCTTTTCATTGTTCATCAATTTGCTCGAAAGGGCGCCAGTAATGTCTCCATTCATTGGGAATGAGGTCCATTATTAGTTACTGTTTTTGGCATATTGAATACACCACGGGTATCTTGCCAGGCTCTGCTGTGGCTCTGGGTTCATTCCAGGGGCCCAGTCTTTTTCTATGTCAGACCATCAACCATCCAGGGCACACGGAACAGAGCCCCTGGGTGTAGGCAAGCCTGTCTCCTGTCTGCCACCTGCCGATGCAGCCGGGCACCACCGCAGCACCTGCAATACCTCAAGGGGCAGTTGGCAGTAGTAAAGCTATGGCCATACCCACCCTGAACGCCGCCTGATCTCTCTTCTGATCTCGGACTAAGCAGGGTCGAGACTGGTTAGTACCTGGATGGGAACAGCTTAGTAGATAAACTAAAAAACTCTTTGGATGAATTAGCAAAAGAATGAGAGAAAACAAAGGAAAAAACTAGTGTGCTGGAGAATAAGATATATTAAACTATCAACAAAGAATAGAAAAAGGGAAAATAATAAAAAGAAATACAGAAAAAAAGAGTCTAACATACAATATTAGAGTTACTGGACAATTCTAAGATATACAATATATAAATTACAGGAGTCTTCAAGGGAGAGAAACTCTGCCAATCTGAGGCTTGATGTATATTCCTAGTCCCAAGAAACTCAAACAAATTAAGTTTAAATAGTTAAACTCTAACATACATTGTGATTAAAATGACAACAGTCAAACATAGATTTCTAAAAGTAGTAACATAGAAGAGGGACTTTAGATATAAAGATATTTTCATAAGCAGAGTTATCCAATAAAATAGAAAGGGAATGATTTTCATAGCAAACATTATGAAAAAAAATACCTCAACAGGAATACTCTCTCTAGGTACTTTTATCATTCATATTTGAAGGAGTTACACAAAACTTCATAGCTAATAGCTAAGGAAATTCATGGTAATTAGGTCAACTTGCAAAAGGCAGAAATTAGACTCTTACAAGGCAAATGAATCCTCTGAGGATTGAAAGATTCTAAAAACATATCAGGGGAAACATGAAAGGAAAAACAGATCTAGTATTCACTGTCAGTATAATACTGATCTAGTATTATATACATGATTCTCACTTCTTTTTGAACTTAGAGGCAAAACAGACTCAGAACTTTAGAGGTAAACTTTATGGAAATATCAAGGCAAACATACTTTATGTTTTAATTTTATTTTTGGTTTGGGGATGCCCCTGATGGTGTTCTGGGGCTACCCTAAGACGACCAATACACAAAATCATAAGAGTCATTTTGAAACTGACCACTGCATTAAGGATATGTATGTAAGGACAGACAAGTAAAATAAAAGATGGGCAAAGAAACAAAGACAAATTTCAGAAGTAGTAATAATCCACTACTCCTAGTAAAATTAAAGCAAAACTTCTTGCATTTCAGTAATATTACTTAATTTCTCTGACCTGAACTCACTAATTAAAAGGCAAAGCTTTCCACATAGAGTAGAAAACTGAATCTAACAACTGAATCTAATATAGATTTAAAATAAACTGTTGGAAAATGATCTTATATGTAGCGTTCTTTTTTTATTTTATTTTTTATTATTATTCTATTACACCACCTTTAGACATACAATTACAAGATAACCCATGTTTGAGTTTTTGGTTCTACAGTGTTCCAACACCCATCCCTCCACCCGTGCACATCTCCCAACATCAATGTCCCCATCTCCCCCAGCCCACTTCCATGGTGGATTGTGTATCTCCTTTCTTTCTTTCTCTCTGTCTCTCCCTCCTGCCTACCTTTTGTACACATCGTGGAATGTAGTATATTCTAGGACATAATTGGTTCCACTAGTCTGATGATTTAGGGAGCCTCATGGTCAGCCTGGTTATGGGAGAGCTGAGTTCCAGCTCTCCCCCATTGCATCTGAAGCTCTTCATGCTATGACTGATCACCCTGGGGCAGTTGCTGGGCAGGGCCACCGGGCTCCAGGCCAAGATAGAGAGGGGAAAGGGGGGCCCCAGCCCATCTGACGAATGCCTTGTGACTTCCGCTTCTGGGAGTCGCCTACCTGGGTTGGAAATGTAGAGTTCTTTTTTAAATGTCCGGGGTGTTCTTATGTGGAACATCATAGGGTTCAGGGACATGACCAGATATTATATATTGATCAAGAGAACTATACAACAAGACAATTTTCATTAACAAAAAGCACTAATGGAGAACCATCAGAATATATGAATTTTAATGTACCTTGTGGAAGACATTTTACCATAACACGATGGTAGGAGTTATAATGAAAGTTAAAATCTTATTTTTAGCTACAGTATGGATTGAGCTAGAGGTTTAACAAAAAATGAAATAAATCAGGATCAGAGAGATAGCACCATGGGTAGGGTGCTTGCTTTCCATGCAACCGACCTGGATTTGATCCCAGCACCACATATGACCCCAAGCCCTCTAGGGAGTGATCCCTGGTACAGAGCCAGGAGTAAGCCCTGAGCACTGCCAGGAATGGGCTCAAACCCCATAATAAATTAAACGCCTTCCTGCTGGGCTATTGCCCTGGCCCCCAAAAAATTAATAATTGGAAAAAAAATAAGAAAGAAGTTAGAGGTTAGCTAAACACTGGGTCATCTCATGCACCTGTGGCATATAAAGAAATGAAGTAGAGGAATATATACCATTAAATGGTTAAAAACCCTCTTTGCCTTTTGAGTAAAGAATATAGGTTACCAATTGACAGGCTAAGGGTGCTGGAGAGGTTTTTGAAAGGAGCAACTTAGAAGTCAAACAAGGACATTGGTGGGGAATCTTGGACACTTTGTGATAAAGATATAGTAACTTTGGTGTGAAAGGCACAGACATTAACTCTATAGTTATGTTATATTAACTATGGTAAAATAAAATTAAAATTATTGAATCTAAATCAAAATGAGAATAGGAAAATACAAACAACTTAAGGATAGGAAAAGTTTTCCTAAAGCATAAACAAAAAAATCTATAAGACATAAGATTAAAGTATGATTAGAAATGAAATGCATGCAGTTTGGG
>JAJIBD010017986.1:0-10024 GCA_021461705.1 Cryptotis parvus
AGATTGTTTGTTGAATCCAATCATGTTAAATTCATTAGAGACAGATTAAGATCCTATAATAATTATTAATATGTATATATGGAACATGCTTTAAACCCTGATGCTTTTCTATTTTTAATCTTTGTCACATTAATTCTTTGACCATTCTTAGTTTTTTTTAGTAACCAGGATTTATGAAATTGTTCATCATAGAGTTTCAAGCATACATTGCTCCCTAATACTATTTTATATATTAATAAGATTTTTGGTATAGTAAGCATTTTCTTGATTTTATGCATTTCAAAAATCCTATGATTATCAGCATAAATAAGTGTTTAGTTTAGGTGTAAAATAATATCAAAAGAATAAAGATATGTGTATATACGCACACAAACACGCACACATAACCACATTATGCTTTGGGTGTTTACATGCTCCACAAACATCAAAATGCTAGCTCCTTAAGCCCATGAGTATGCTAGTTCACAATTCTTGTTTACTTCTCTGTCTTTTTTGCTTGAGTACCAATCTGGAGGTGACCATGTTCTTTCTTGAACATGTACTTCCTTTTTGTCGCCTCTCACATCTTTCAAAGCAAGTTTCATTCAATAAAAATTCTTGCTTCACAAAAAGTTTTAAGTGGCAATTATAATATCATCTATTACTATATTGAGAAAAATTAATCACTTAATAGGGAAATTAATTCAATGATTATTAGAATTCGTCTGACTTCAATTGGCTTGGTAGCATTTTCAAAAAATTACACTTTTCCTAGAAAATCTAATCAAACCACTTAGAAGTGAATATTTATAAGTGAAAATCATCTCACTGGTTCTCATCACTCCAAAGTAGCAAATTAAACACATACTGGTATAGTCAGGCAAAATCAGTCCCTACAGTTCTCTGAAAGAACACAATTAGTTTATTAATACTGGAACATTTACCCTTCATTATTTTCAAGATATTGTTCTGTGATACAATGATTAATTGTCTGGCTATTTTATGTTTGATTAGCCTGGACATTGCTGTTTAGTAAGACAACAAATGATATTTTAATAAATGCACTTCTTTTTCTTTTAGATGAGAACATGTTTGCTTGTTGATAATAAATGAGGGGGAAACAGAATTTTGCTGAACAGATGAACTGGAAACAGAAAGAGTAATTTTGAATTCAAGAATTATAATCATTTGTTGTGCCACTAAGGAATTATTTTTTCTAAAAATAAAAATTTTATTGAATCACTATGAATGACAAAATCACAAATATATTTGTGATTGAGTTTCAGGTAACTGTGTTTCAACACCAATTGTTTCACCAGTTTTATTACCCTTCACTAATGTGTCCAGTTCCCTCTACTCCCCAGCCTGCTATTGTTGTGAGCATATTTCCCCCCTATGAAATTGTCCTAATGTTGCCTTACCTAACATACCCCTCCTCCTCACCCCACTCAGTGGCAAATTTCTTATGGAAGATCAGTTCTACTCTTCCTTTCTATTGCCTTTGGGCATTTGACATGCCCCTAGTAGCTATTAGGTTCACATGACAATTTTTTGAAATTAAAATGTTTATATTAAATTTTGCAACAGATATTGTCATAATTTACTTGGTATATCCCTTAATCTTACAGAAAACACAAGATTAAGGCCCATAAATTAATAATATCATCTATGTTGATATTTGCTGAGTAGTACATTTCATTGATGACCCGATAAGTATTAGCACATTATGAAATAGTACCACTTAAAAATCAGTGTATCTGATGAAGGGATTGGTTTTGGAGCCCAATCATGAACAATCTTGCAATTGAATATCTCACTCTGATGCAATAAAATAGTTTAAGAAAAAATACAATAAAATCAGTGTATTATGTAATTCCCACTTCTCCTTTCCACAAATTTAAAAACTGTTTTCATTCTTACTATCACATGCATTATCTAAAAAATAATATTTGACATTAAAGCTATAAAATTTTATTACATCTTATATTTTAAAACAATTATTTTTCATTCTTGTGCTTTCAACCTATCCAATGTTGGGTGACATGCTCTACTGAGCCTTATGCTCCAGCTACACTTAGCTTACGCTGAAGGGATACTACCTGCCTTTAGGGAATATCCAGAGCAGACACAATGGGAGCTTGGGCAGAATTGATTTCATAATTTTATAGGGTATACATACTTTTATCATGAATATTATGAATCTTGCTTGCCCCAGTTCTATACTCTTCCTTCTCCCATGGGTCCCCACAAGGGACATACACATAGATATTCCAAGAGCACTTGGCTACATTGGATCAATCATGCTGTAATCAGTTCTCCTAGTTAAAAAAGATATGCGAGTGTGCCTCCGGACAAACTGACTTGTTGCTGATTTTAAAGGTAATGCCAAAGGGAATTATTCTGATGGATTTTGGACCTTAGTAGGATCTAGAGTTGGAATAAGATTGCTATATATTCATGGTAAGAAGTATTAATGCCATTTCCTACAAATTACATTCTGAACTGCTTTCTGGTTGAGAGATGCAGCCCCTCCTCACTCTGTTAGGGATATTTTACCTCAGGAATCAGTTCTGGCATTTGTGAAGCCTGAGCCATACTGCCTACCTGAAGATGTGCCTTTCAGTAGGGTAATTTACCTGGCTTCATCTCTGGATAGCCCAGCCCATATGGGCTGGGCTGGAAGGATTTGGCAGACTTCTATCTATAAAATAAACTAGGAAAAAGGAGAAAGGGCTTTTTGGCCATTTATGACTTCTCTTTGCTCTCAGTGTCTCCTCTCCATGAGTCCTGGGTTGATAGTAGAGAATGACTATGTTTTTGGAAATCCAGAAAGATAATCCAAGAACAGAATCAGCCAGACTCTCATAGAACAACCCAGAAAAAAAAGTAATGACATTGTCAATATTATTCCCTTATATGGGCAGTAATGATCAACATAATTGATGTCAGCTAAGGGCGCAGGCAAGGGGATGGGGATGGAGGTGGGAATGGGGGTCTCTGATGGTGATCAGGGCACACTGGTGGTGTAATGGGTGCTAAACGATGAGGCTTTCTAACAATAGTATTGCAAAAGAGTTTGTACTTTGTAAATCATGGTGTTTAAATAAATAAATTTAAAAAATAATTAAAAAAGAAGTAATTTTAAAAACTATCAAATTTGAAATTTTAAAATAACAGAATTATGGGGGGGGGTGGTGTAATAGCATAGGGGGTAGGATGTTTGCCCTGTATGCACCCCCCCAAATGTGTTCAATCCTGAGCATCCCATGGTCCCCCAAGTACCACCAGGAGTAATTCCTGAGTGCAGAGCCAGTAGTACCCCGAGCGTGGCTGAGTGTGACCCAAAAAGAAAAAAGAAAAAAATAATAATGATAACCAAAGTATAAATAACTTCTTATAGAAAAAGAAGATACAAGGAAATGTAAATATATCCCTGTATAATAGATAGAAAGACACAATACCATGTAAATCATTACCTGTCCCAAAATAATTTAAAATGCAATGCACTTCGCATCAAAAAATATTAAGGTATTTTTTCAAGTATAACAAACAAATAATTAAAGAAATTGTACAAACCGTTAAAATGCAGAATAGACAAGGTAATTGTTGAATAAAAAGGAAATCATTGAATTTAAAGATTTAATCTTTACCCGTAAGTCATAGCAATTCAATTATGTACTACTGGAAAAAACACAGACTCTTAGATCAATGCAACTGAATTTAGAGCTGAGCAATGAACCTCAAATATATTAAAGTTCATTTACAACATGGAGATCCTCTTCAATAAACGGTCCTGGGAAAAGTGGATGACCATCACTTGATCACTTGATCAGTTGAATCCCGTTATTCATCGATTTGCTCGAGCGGGCGCCAGTAACATTTCCATTGGACCCTATCACATGCCAATGTAGCCTAATGGCATCTGGTTGATTCAGGAATAATGAAGAGCCTCAAACCGTTCCTTCAGGTTCTTGATAAGGAAGTCTGACCATGTTGTATGTGGGCGGCCACATGATAATATGACATCCTGTGGGATCCAGTCAGTAATGGCTCTAGTCCAGCGGTTGTCTCCAAATCGCATTAATGTCAAGCCCTTCTGATTTTCGATGCTTTGGTAAACGAGACAGCGTCCCTGATTCTGGAATAGCAACGGAGGTCAGAACTCGTATTCCTTCTCTCACTTGAGTGAGGCATGATATTCCAAGCACAGCGCTTTCGATTCCTCTCTGGGAGACCTGACTAGCATTCTTATCCTGCTTTCATAGGGCCCAGGTTTCTGAGGCGTATGTTAATGCAGGGAGAATGGTGGAGTCAAAGAGATGTGCCCGGAGCAGGAGGTTCTTTGTCCTTTTAGCTATTTCTCACGATGTCTTTCAAGGCATTCCATGCCGCTCTCTTCCTTCTGTGCAGCTCAGGTTTTAGGTTGTTCATCATGTTGATTTCTCGACTTAGGTACACATAACTGCTGCATTCAGAAATGTTTGTTCCATTGAGAGTGAATGGGGCCTCTGGAACTAGTTCATTCTTCATAAACATGGTTTTCATTAGATTCAGCTGTAGACCTATCTTTCCACATTCTCGGTCAAAGTCAGCCAGCATTTGTGCTGCTTGGCTAATGTTTGGTGTTATTAGAACGATGTCATCAGCAAAGCGGAGGTGGTGTAGTTGCCGACCATCTATCTTCACTCCCATTCCTTCCCATTCTAATTGTTGCATGATGTTCTTGAGGGTGGCGCTGAGGAGTTTTGGTGAAATGGTATCACCCTGTAGAACCCCCTCTTTTCACATTAATGATGACTTCTTTGTAAAATGGTGATATCCTGGTGGTGAATCCGTAATGCAACTCACGAAGGATTTTGATGTATTGGGTTTGAACACCCTGTTTGTCTAGGGCTTCGATGACTGCTTCAGTCTCCACAGAATCAAAGGCTTTCTGTAAATCAATGAACGTGAGACAGAGCGGCATCTTGTACTCCCTACAAACCTCAATGAGCTTGGTTACTGTGTGGATATTGTCGATTGTGCTGAATGCTTTCCGGATGCCTGTGTTCTCATGGTTGTCCTTCATCTAATGTTCTGCCAATCCTGTTCAGGATGACTCGACTGAACTGCTTGTAGATGACGCACAACAGGCATGTTTTGCGATAATTCCCAATGTCGTGAATATCTCCTTTCTTGAACAGTAGAACTCTCCTGCTGGTTTTCCATTGTGAGGGCACCTTGCATTCGGACAGGTAGCGTGTGAAGAGCCGAGCTAGTGTATTGATGAGTACCGAGGGCAGATTCTTCAGGTGTTCGGGTTTGACTTTGTCTGGGCCTGGTGCTGTTCCCTTCTTTACCGTCGAGATGGCATGCCCAGATTTCAGAAGGGAAAATGTTGGGAATGACATATCCATCCTGTGGAATTTGGTATGTGGGCAGGTGGATGTGGCTATCAAAGAGATTTGAGTAGAAGTCCTGGATAATCTTCTCCATTGCATTTCTGGAAGATGTGATAGATCCGTCAGGGCATTGGAGGGCAGTCATCTTGGTTTTATAGTTGGTGAAGGACAGGCGGGCAGTGCGAATGCTTTTCCTGGCTTCTGCTGCATCGTCCTGTATTTCTGCTCTTCTGTCTTTGAGGTCTTCTTTTATCTCTTTTCTGCACCATTTAGCAAGCTTGAATGTTAGCATTTGGTCTCCTGAGGCTCGTACCTTGCCACGTTGGCAAATGAGCTCAAGAGTTTCTGAAGATAAGCGTCTTTTTGTATCTTTCTCTCTCTCAGCATTCTTCGCACAATCATGGAAGTGCTGAACCAGTCGGTTGTATTCTTCATCTATGTCAGGCAATGAAGGAATCTTCGCATGTTGCTGCAATGGTGCCAAAGAGTTCCCAGTTGGTGGTCGTTCTGGGAGCTCTCTTCTTAAACTTTGCAGCCTTTTCTCCCTGTTGCAGGAAGTAGAATTTTGCACAAAGGGAGATGGTGGTCCGATCCGGTTTGGAATTTGGGGACAGCAGCAACATCGGTCAGACAAAACCATTGATTGAAGATGATGTGGTCAATTTCATTGTGGAACTGTCCGACAGGAGATTTTCATGTCCAACATTTCGCTTCAGCCTTCTGGAACTGTGAGTTCCCATAAGTGGTCTTGGTGGACATGATGAACTCAAATAGTCTCTCACCCTGTTCGTTCCATTCTAGGCCATGGGTCCCGATGTGCAGTTCTTCAGCTGATCTTCTTGGTCCTATCTTGGCATTAAAATCACCGACTATCATCTTGTAGAAGGTGTGATCTTTTTTATAGAATTCCTCCAATTCCATGTAGAATTTCTCAATTTCATATTCTTTGTATGTGGATGTTGGTGCGTAGACAATGAAGATAGAAATTGCTGGCAGTGGGCGACATCTCTTCAAGTGTAATCGTCCTATTCGGTTTGTAAGGCATTCAAATGAATCAATGTGTATGGCCATGTTCGTGTTGACAAGGACACCAACGCCACCGACGCCTCTTTCGTCCGCATGTTCCAAGGAACAATTCTCTCCGGTGTCAAATACAGCATGATGCAACTGGCGCCTCCTCGCCCCTCAATCAGACCAATGATACAGGTACACCCGGCAGAGCAGAAACCAGCTTTCCCTGTTGAAACCCCTGCATTCTATGAACCATGAGAGCAACTTCCGACCCAAGTCCACCATCCTGATGGAGCCTCGGTGGAGCCCAGAGAAACCCCCCACACCTTGCTGGCAGCGATCTTCACAATCCACACTCCGCAGCTGGTAAGATCTCCACCCAGCAGATTAATCCAGTCTCCAGCCAGGCTTGTCGAAAACCCAGCCTACAAGGACCCACACTGCAGAGACCCGCCTTTCAGAAGATAATATTTCAAGCCCAGGAATGCTTGAGCCTAAGACACAGGTACACCTGGCAGAGCAGAAACATGCTTTTCGCGTTGCGGCGTGGCAGCTGTGCGGCTGCATGATTTACCTCCAAATTACCATAAATATTCTACCCCCCCTCTGAGAGAGCCCACAAAGTAATGAGAATATAGCACCCGCATGGCAGAGCCTGGCAAGCTGTCCGATGTGTGTTCGATATGCCAAATCCAGTAACAGAAATGTTTATTTTCCTGACCCTGAAAGAGCCCTTAATATGGCAGCAGTTAGAAAGGCAAACAAGCAGTGCCTGATAAAATTTCACGGCCATCCTAGGCTGCCAAAACGAAGACGGACTAAAATGACTGTCTGTACTTTCAATGCATGTACGCTGGCATCGGAAGCATATATTGAGGATCTGATGGTGCACGCCCGCAAAAGATCAAGTACGACATCATTGGATGGCCATATTAAAAATAAATTAGATCCTGACATCTCACTATACAAAGTTAATTTCTAAATGGACTAAAGACCTTGATATGAAACATGTTTCTCTAAAATTTATTGAGGAGATGGAGTGATAGCATAGTGGGTAGGGTGTTTGCCTTGCACGCAACTAACCTGGGTTCAATCCCCAGCATCCCATATGATTTCCTGAGCACACCAGGAGTAATTCTTAGGCAAAGAGCCAGGAGTAACCCCTAAACATTGCCAGTGTGACCCAAAAAGCAAAAATAAAATAAAATAATATTTATTGAGAAAATGTAGGCAGGAATCCACAAGTTAGGAGGAATCCCTCTCATGTTGGTGGAAGGAATTGTTGATAGGTATGGTATTGAGAATGTTATATGTATAAACTATCTGTCCTGATAATGTAATCCATGGTTTTCTATAACATAGTAAATATGTTGGCTTTAAGGAACACAAATAATGAAACAAAATCTAAAAACATAGAGTACAATCAATCTTACAGAAGAAAAAAGTCTGAAATTAAAAAATAATATACTAATAAAAGTAATTGTTCAAATTACTTTTGAACATAGATGAAACAAAAATTTCATAGAGATGAAACAAAATATAGAGAAACAAAATTGAGGAAAATAAAGAAAATTGCGAGAAATAACAGATTACATTATAATAATATCAGGATAATGGCAATTCCCAAAAAGGGAATAAAAACAAGGAGCTGGCTTCCTCTTCAAGTCCACACTCTCCCTTGAGCATATATCTCACTTGCTTGTTTTAATGTTTCTTTCCTTACTCATTTTCACTCTAGTGTAGCTTGTGCTCTGTCCTGAACACACTTCACCCCTTTCTCTCTTTTACATTTTCCTATGTAATTTTTAATAAAAAATATATTTTTGTACTTTGTCTTATACTAATTTCTCCCCACATGGGAAGTGCCTTTTCCTTTCTCTTCTACTTTCTAATAAACTTTTCTGGTTTCTGACTCTAAAAAAAAAATTGGAAAAAAAAACACTATATCAGAAAAATAGCAAAAAAATGAAAAAAAAACTTGGAGAAGAGACCTAATTCAAGGAATTATTTGTCCAGATGTCTCAAACCTAAAACTAATAAAATATAAGCATCCAGGAAGCAGAGAATATATTCAAATTTATGAATTCATAACATTTTACCTACAGTCACATTATTTGTTATATTTTCCAAAATCAATAATAACATATGGTAAATGTGACTGGCAATATAAAGGCATTCTCTCAGGAGAATGTTCTCTTGAGAATCAGTGTTCTCAAAAAAACTCTATAGACTGCAAGAGAGTGGAATGACATTTTTACAATTATAGGGGGAGAGAAACAGAGAAAGGCAGTTCTTTTATTCAAGAAGCTTGAGAAACATTCTGCTTGGAAAACATCCAAAGAATCAGTTTAAACTAGGTAAAGTCAGCATGCCAGACTAAGATGCCCACTGAGTGAACATTTGCTCATGTTAGTTCATGTATCAAATTATCAGTATTCAAATTTTAAAAAAGTTTTTACTCTCAGAATCTCCATGATGAACTCAGCCTTTCTATAAATAAAAGAGTCGAAAAGTGGTGGTAAAAAAACAACTTCAAGAAAGGGTTGAACTTTCTAACAAAAGACCACCTACACTCCACATGCCATGAATATGAATTAAATATTTTGCCCATTTAGTACATAAAAGGAAAAGTCAGAAACTGGAAACCCCAGCTGACTTTATAGCAGTCTGTTCTGAATACATGGAAACAATTACTACTTTCTCTTAAATGTTCATGGTTTTCAAATACTAATTGAGTTCTTGCAGAATATATCTATTACAAACAAATGTGTTTTCTGTCTTCAGGAAATCCCCTCAGCTCATAGGTTTCTGCCCATTGACATTGCAGAATTCGGCAACAGAACCTCAGACAGTTGAAAGCTGACTTGGTTCTCTAAGTTAACTCAAGGGAATCCAAACCATTCAAGGAGCAACCGTAGGTTCCTGAGAGAGGAATCCTACTTTGGAATTTTATAGCTTTTCTTAGTCTAGGTTCTGTTCTAGGTGGTGTTATGGGTGTCTTAAAGTTAAATTTTCAGAGGAATAAAGAAGCTTAATGGGATGTGTTAAAAGTTAGAAATGCTCTACTAATTCCCACCTTAGTGTCTAGCTGATAGAAACCAACACTTTAACAGCAGCAGAAACTATTCCTATTAAAAATGATCCCCACAACTAAATGTTCTCTCAAACATGATTACATGACCTATTCATTGCATTTCATCATCACTGATGTGCCTAGAAACTCATGAGCAGTCATTGATCGCCTTAAGTGACATGTGGTACTAAAAACATCAAACACAGGTACCCTACCCACATTGTATAGTTCTGCAAGTGCATATGAGTTTCTCTAAGTTGCAGCAAGACTAATAGACAAAAGCAGTCATCTAATGATACTTTGTCATGAGAATTATGCCAAGATGATTTAAGAGAGATAATCTTTTTTCTCCTTGATCAAAGCAATATATCCATCCAAACTTGGATTACTCACAGAATCTCTCTTGTGGTCCCATAAACCTAGCATGTGGATGTGTAGAGAGGGATGGATATTGGCATTTTAGGTAGAGGAAATATGAAAAGATGAAGGAACTGGTGTTGGACAATGTTATGCCTGAAACAGTCATAAATAGTTTTGTAAATCATGGTACCTAAATATAAAAATGAAAGTAAAAATAGGA
>JAJIBD010017987.1:0-29878 GCA_021461705.1 Cryptotis parvus
GGTTCTGCTGGGATTGGTGCCCCCAGCACTGCTCAGAGGCAGCTCCTGGCCCAGTGCTCAAGACCTGAACCCAGTTATGCCTGCAAAGTGCTGGGGCTGCTGCCAGGCCTACACGCAGGCCCCAGGGCAAGAGCCCTGACCCACTCTACAGAAACTCGCAGCCGCGAGCCACCCGGTGTCCACACCAAGACCCTGCCATGGGGGGGCGCGGATGTCCAAGTTCAGATGCCGCCTTGCACCTGCAGATCCCACAGTGACAGGCCCTCAGCGACAGGCCGGCAGTGACAGGCCCTCAGGGACACACCACAGGCATCCCCAGGGCCACCTGCCAGGAAGCCAGCTCTGTCCCTCTGCAGACTGACAGCTGGGCCAGACAATGGCCGTCCCCGAGTGTGGACAGCAGGGAGGGCGCTCGCCCCACACGCTGCTCCCTGGATCTGATCCTGAGCATCCAGGACTGACTCCTGGAGCAGAGCCATGCGGAGCCTGTGAGAGCAGTGATGTGACCCCAGACCAAAACCAAACAAAATCGAGTCTCTTGATCTGTGGCTAGCAGGATCCTGAGCTCGGTGTGTCCACGGGGACCCCCAGAAAGGAACAGTGATGAGTCAGTCAAGAGCTGTTGAGGGACTGGAGCCACAGTACAGCAAGTGGGGGCTTGCCTTGTCCGACCCAGGTTGAATCCTGGACATCCCATAAAGTCCCTGAGCACCACCAGAAGTAATTCCTGAGAGCAGAGCCAGGAATAACCCCTGAGCACCACCAGGTGTGACCCAAAAAAAAAAAAACTAAAGCTGTCCACATACACACTTATACACTTATTTTTATCTATCATCTATCTATCTGTCTGTCTGTCTGTCTGTCTGTCTGTCTGTCTGTCTGTCTGTCTGTTCTGTCTGTCTATCTATCTATCTATCTATCTATCTATCTATCTGTTTTTTGGGTCATACCCGGCGATGCTCAGGGGTTTCTCCTGGTTCTGCACTCAGGAATTACTCCTGGCGGTCCTCGGGGGACCATATGGGATGCCAGGGATCAAACCGGCCGGCATGGGCTGGCTGCGTGCAAGGCAAACGCCCTACCCGCTGGGCTATTGCCGGCCCCTTCACACACTCACACTTACCTGACACATTCACACACGTCACACAAGCACACATACTCACAGAGACACACACTCACGCACTCTCCTCATCCGAGCAGACCCACTTCTTCCAGAGAAGATTCAGATCATCCCCAGGGTCTGACCCACTGGGGAAACATGCCCTGAGGGAAGAGCCCCAGGGCCCACCAGCGCTTCTGAGGGCATGGGGGGGCGGGGCCCGTGCAGGCAGCACGTTAAGTGTGTGGGAGCTAAGAGGCTGCTCTGAGCGCAGGAGTGGGGTGGGGCCTGCGTCTGGGACCCCTCACAGGTGGGCACCACCCCTGCTAGAGCAGAGGCATCCCGGTGGGGCTCCCTTCCCGGCCATGTCTGCCAGGGGTACAGAACACGGAGGGGGCATCCAGGGCTGTGGAGGCCGCCTCCGCATTGCAGGACCCTCAGCCCATGGGGTCTCTCCCCACATGCACGGGTCTCTAGACCTCCCGATCACTGAGGTCCTCTCCGCCATCCACCATGGATCTGACACGTCACTGACATCCCTCTCCTCACCATGGGGTCCCTGGGAAAGAGCCTACCACTGGGGTGCCCTCTCCCCATCCCCCGCGGCTCTGACGACCCCTGTGGTCTCTGGGACTCCTCTCCCCATCCAGAAGGTTTTGGGGACCCCGCTGGTCACTGGATCCTTCTCCCTCTCCACGGGGTTCTGGGGACTCCGGGCCACTGGAGTTCCCTCTCTCCTCGGCTCCCCCGCGGTTCTGGGGACCTCCCGGATGCCGCCCCCGTCCCAGGCGCTCCGGGAGGAGCAGCGCGGGCGGGAGTCCCGGGGATCCCTGGGCGTCACACGGTGTTTTGCGCGCGTGTTGACGCGTCGCCGGGGAGACGGCGGGGCCTGGAGCAGCGGGTCCTGGCGGGCGCAGTGGCCGGGCCGCCGCCGCCCGGCGGCTTATATACCGCGGCTAAATTTAGGCTTCGCCCGAGCTCGTCCCCATCCGGGACGCGTTTCCGCCGCCGCCGCCGTGGCCCGGCCCCCAGTGCGCGCCGCGCCTATAAGGCCGGGCTCGGCGGGCCGCGCCGCATAACCGTCCCGCCCGCCCGCCCGCGCTCCCTGGCCCCGGCCCGGCCATGGCGCTGAGCGAGCCCATCCTGCCGTCCTTCTCCACGTTCGCCAGCCCGTGCCGCAGAGCGCGGCCTGCAGGAGGTGAGCGCGGCGGCAGGGGGCGCGGGCGGCGGGCGCCGGGGGCGAGAGCGGGCCGCGGGGCAGTGGAACGCAGGCGGCGGGGCCGGGTACGCTTCCGCGCTCACCCCCGCGCGCCCCTCGCCCTGTCGCCCGCAGCGCTGGCCGCGCGCAGAGCCCGAGGCTGGGGGCACGGACGAGGACCTCAACAGCGTCCTGGACTTCATCCTGTCCATGGGGCTGGACGGGCTGGGGCACCGAGGCCGCCGCCGCCCCCGCCGGTCAGCCGGCCCCGCAGCCCTCCTTCTACTACCCCGAGCCCGGCGCGCCGCCGCCCTACGGCTCCCCGCGGGCCTGGGGGCTCCGCTGTTGCGACCCGAGCTGGACGCGCCCCCCGCCCCGCCGGGGCCCGCGCTGCACGGCCGCTTCCTGCTGGCTCCGCCCGGACGCCTGGTGAAGGCTGAGCCCCCGAGGCGGACGGCGGCTACGGCTGCGCTCCGGGTCTGCTGAGGGGCCCACGGGCGCTCAAGCGCGAGGCCGTCCCCGGCGCGGCACCCCCGCGTGTCTGCGCTGTCCCGGGGGCCCTGACACACCACCTCTGAGCCCCGACGGCCCCGCGCGGCTGCCCGCGTCCACTGCCGCCGCGCGCCCCCCTTCCCACCGCCCTTCGGTGGCCCCGGTTTCGGCGCGCCCAGCCCGGGTCTGCACTTCGCGCCGCCCGCGTCCGGAGCCTTCGGCCTCTTCGACGACGCGGCCGCCGCCGCCGCTGCTGCCGCCTTGGGTCTGGGGCCGCCCGCCGCCCGCGGTCTTCTCACGCCGCCGTCGTCGCCGCTCGAGCTGCTGGACGCCAAACCCAAGCGCGGCCGCCGCTCCTGGCCGCGGAAACGCACGGCCACGCACACCTGCAGCTACGCGGGCTGTGGCAAGACGTACACCAAGAGTTCGCACCTCAAGGCGCACCTGCGCACGCACACAGGTGAGCGCAGTGTTGGTGCCCGCACCGGACCCCGATGGGGAGGCGGGGCGGGTGCGCTCAGGGCACCCCGGGAGGAGGAGGGACATGCAGCGCGCGCGGGACCCCCGAAGGAAGGAGGAGCGGTGTGCTCAGGGCTTCCCGAAAGGGAGGAGGGTCGGGGCTCGCGCGGGACCCCGTAGGGTAGGGAGGGATGGGTGTGCTAAGGAGTCCCCGAGAGTTGGCCGCGGGACGGGAGCACGCGGGGGGACACCCGAGGGGGAGGAAGGGCGGGTGCGCTCAGGGTTCCCCTGGAGGGAGAGACGGAGTAAGCTCAGGACCCCCTCCTTGTGGGCGTGGCCAGGAGATGGGGCGGTGGGGGGGATCTCTCGGGACCTCGCCGGGATGCAGCACGCTCAGGGATCTCCAGGCGGCAGCGGGATGGGGCGCGCGCGGGCGCTTCTGGAGCCACGGGCGGGAGGGTCGAGCCCAGCCGAGTTAGAGGAACAGGCACGCCCTTGGGAACGTTTAAGGCGGGTGGGAGGGGGCTTGGCACGCAGACCTGCAGGGATCTGGGGAAACTGACCACTCTACCCTCCCGGCCCGCAGGGGAGAAGCCGTATCACTGCAACTGGAGCGGCTGCGGCTGGAAGTTCGCGCGCTCCGACGAGCTCACGCGCCACTACCGCAAGCACACGGGCCACCGGCCATTTCAGTGCCATCTGTGCGACCGCGCCTTCTCGCGCTCCGACCACCTGGCTCTGCACATGAAGCGCCATATGTAGCCCCCTCCACGCCCCCAACCCCCCGTGTGCGGCCGTGGCGGGTCCCACGCCGGGCTCGGCCCCTCTCTCCGCAAAACTGTGACTGGTATTTATTGGACCCATCGGACCGGGCCCGGCCCCCACCTGAGACTGGAGACCCCCGAAGGGTGGGGCGGGGTGGGGCAGCGCCTAGCAGGCTGCCCGGGACCACGGTTTGTTCTCTAAGGTGCAATGACTCCGGTGCCCCCTGGCTGGGTCTACACTAGCGTGACGATGTACATAGGCACTGTGACAGATTCTGAATCACTGTAAATACGGACCGGATGCCATCAATGCCACCGGCTCGATTGTTTTTGTTGTTTTTATAAGACTTGCTGTTTTTAATTAAAAAAAAAAAAGTTTTGCATCTTTGGAAGAATTACTCTTGGGGATGGGGGCAGGGGGCAGGGGGAGCGGCAGGCGATGGGCGTGCCACGGGTTGCCCTGGGCACCAGCTGGACTGCCAGCTGCCGGGGACCTGTGGCTTTTCTATAAATTTCAACACTGCCTTTTAGGACTGCGGGAGGCTATTTTAGGGCCGTTCCTGGGCCATAAATTGCCTCCCTTTCCCTCAGAGCTGGGAAAGTCGCTTCCAACTGGCTGTCCTCCAGCCTGACCCTCTCCCCTTTTGGAAGTCTGAGGTTTTAGTGGAACCAGCTGTGGGCACCATATATTTTTTTGAAGGCACAAATGCAGTTTCTAATCTGCTTTGCCTTTCATTACCAGTCTTGCCTTAAAAGCAAGATTTTATCTATTTAGGGTTTGGGGTCACACCCAGCAGTGTGCAGAGGAGTGGAATGCCAGGGGTCAGCCCTTCCTCTCATCTCTGACATTTTTTAATTTGTTTTGGGCCTCTATAGCAGTGCCCGGGAGGGTTGGGGGCCACTCCTGGGACCCTCAGCCAGCAGGATGCACAGCCCAGCCGCCCAGCTCTGCTTAGGCCTTCTCCAGACGGCTTTGGGGAGCAGTGTGGTGCGGGCTGCTGGGCGCGTGCCAGTGAGCACTGTCGCTCCAAACTCTACAGCCCCCTCAATGCAGGATTCATTTTCCCTCTGGCACGGCTCTGGGCACCCTCTGAAGTGCTGGGACGAAAGCAGGGTTGGCCGTGCACTAGGCAAGAACCTTCTCCACTGTCCTATCACTGGCTCATGTGGGCTTCTGAAGCAACGTGTTCTCTATCATCACTGGCTCATGTAGGCTTCTGAAGCTAACATGCTCTCTATCACTGGCTCATGTAGGCTTCTGAAGCAACGTGTTCTCTTGGCACCGTCAGGAAGTGTAAAAGTCATGTCCCAGGGGCTGGAACAATAGTATAGTACAGAGGGGGAGGGATTTGCCTTGCACATGGCAAACCCGGGTTCAACCCCTAGCATCCCATGCACCACCAGGGAGTAATTTCTGCGTGCAAAGTCAGAAGTAACCCCTGAGCACCGTTAGTGTGACCCAAAAAACAAACAAAAAAAAAGGGTGGAAGGGTAGGGCCAGAGCAATAGCATAGCGGGGAGGGTGTTTGCCTTGCATGTGATAAGATGTGGGTTCGATTCCCAGCATCCCATATGGTCCCCTGAGGCACCACCAGGAGAAATTCCTGAGTGCAGAGCCAGGAGTAACCTCTGAGAATCGTGGGTTTGACCCAAAAAAGCAAAAACCAGCCAGGAGTAACCCCTGAGCATTGTGGGGTGTGACCCCCCAAAAAAACAGGGGTCTGGAGCCATAACACAGCAGGTGGGGCATTTGCCTTGCACTCAGCAGACCTGGGTTCGATCCCGGCATCCTAGATGGTTCCTGGGCACCGCCAGGAGTAATTCCTGAATGCAGAGCTGGGTGTGACCCCAAAAGTAAGACAAAGTCACATCCAGGGTGTACCTTTGCCTTTGCCTGAGGAAATCAGCTCAGAGGGGGCTGAAACACAGGGTCTGGGCCCCTGTTGCCGGGTGTGGGCACCTGAAGAAAGGCACCCCTGGTCCCTGGAGGAGGCAGGCGGCCACTGGCCAGCATAAGGTGCCCAAGGAGAACAGGGGAGGAGCTCCATTCTGGCAGGTTCCTCTTTGTCACTGGTGCCACCACCAGTGACCCTGTGTCCATGCACCTGCCTGTGCTGGGACAGGCTTCCTTGCCTCAGCACGGGGACAGCTGGGCAGGGGCACTGCCACAGAGCAGCCGCATTCCACATTCCTGCATGTGGCCACTGCTGCGGGCCTACACCGGGCCTGGGACCCTGGGTGCGTGTCCCTGCCCATGTCTCATGTGGATGTTTATGAGGAGAGACACACGCATGCCTGTGTCTGTATGAATTCCCATGTATACACACATGATTAGACACAGGCGTTGTCTGAGCATGTATGGGTGCAGTTGTACAAGCACCACTCCTGCCCTTGCTTTTGGGGGTCCTCACAGGCAGCCCCCGTCCCCTCTGGGCTCCCAGCAGCTGCCCGCTCCTCTGATCTCAGCTCATCGAGACCCAGTCTCCCAGGTGACCGGTGAAGGCTCTGGGTCTCCCCCAGCCTCTCCCCTGGTCTCAGAGGGTCAGAGCAGTCATGGCTGAGCTGCTCACCTCCCCGGGACACCCACACCTCCTGCATCAGCTCCTGGACGGCTAGCAGGGAGGATCCCGGGGGAAGAGACCAGCCTGTGCTGCAGGGAGGTGGGGGCTCTGGGGGGATGCGGGACGCTCTGCTCAGAGCCGGGGTGCTGTTCCCTCTTTAGCCCTACACTGCGTGTTCGCTGTCCTGTCTCGGGAGGAGACGTTTTCAGCAGCTGACACTCAGCAAGAAGACCGGGACGGGCTCTGCTGCAGCCTCACAGCTTCTGCTGTTTCTGTTTATTTGCGGTCAAAACCGCAGGGAGGCCCATTTGCCACCGTAACCAGCCTCAGAGCCACCGCCCTGAAGCTTCCCCCACGCTGTCCTTTCCATCTACGCCTCCCGGGGGACCCTCAGCAGCACACACTCAACCCTGCCTGGCTGCCCCGGGGATATGGGGACTGTGGGCTTCACTTGGGGCTCTGCAGACCTTCCTGTCCTGGTGACCGCATGAGGCTCAGCCGAGATGGAGGGTGGCCGGCATGTAGGGAAGGGGCTTATAGCTGCAGGGTGCAGGAACGTGAGGACACAGCGAACAGCGGCGCCCCTGCTCTCTGCCCACCCCCACAGCCCCCGACCTGTCCACATCCTGCCCAGGGCCTTCTACCGACAGGGCAACAACCCCTGCCCCTCTCAATTTCTGTCACCTGAGGGGCAGTTGGGACTGACGCTGTGCTGGCTGGGACTCAGAGCACGGGGGACGCGCTCTGCAGTGGCACCTCCAGGCCTGGCCATAGCCCAGGGCACACCCCCGTTAACCTTCACCCTCGGTGCCCTTTTCGGGGCTGCCCCCACACCAGTGACGCGCTTGGCACCAAATGCCTGTGGCTGCCAGGCTCAGATGATCTCGGGATGGAGGCAACATGCCACATGGCCCCACTGTGGGCCCGGGTGGGGCAGGAAGAGCGTGTTTTTGGTAAGAATCAGAATCCAAATCTTCAGGAGGAGGTGACGGCCCCAACAAGGAACAAGGGCGCACTGCCCACACGCCACGTGGCCGCACCGTCAGTCTGGGTGGGGCAGAGCGTGTTTTGGCTCCGAATCAGAGCTGGGACCCCTCCCATCCAGGACCTTCTTCCCCATGGAGGTGGGGACTGCAGCAAACCCCGCCCCCAAGCCCCCACCCTGCTAAAGGCTGGATTTTGTGTGGGCTCAGCTCGTGGGCCCTGAGGACGCTGGACTTCTCCCCTGACTCCCATGTTCATGGACCGGGGCCTAAGGTCATGGGGGCCTCAGGCCCCGCCCGCCCTATGGGACCCAGTGGCTGCCTGCAGCAGCAGATCCGGGCACACGGGCTTCCATTAGTGCGGGACCCTGTCCGGGAGCAGAGGGGCTGCAGTGGTGAGTGCTCCAGGGGCACAAGATTTCGGGAAGTAGCAGCTGAGGCCACGCCCCACCCGCAAGGGCGTCCGCCCTGGGGCGGCACCTTAGGGGAGAATCTGCCCAGTGTTTTGTGTCTAGTACTAATGCATGATTTTGAACAGAAGGGGCTGGGGAGAGGCTTCGCTGGTCAAACTGCTGTTTTCAATAAAGTTGTTTTGTCACTTGGAAAGTCAGAAAGAGCTCAATGGACTGATGAGCACACACACAACTCACACAGGCAGGAACGGGCCCAGGGGGAGGCAGGGATTCAAGGACAGACCAGGAGATGGGCGTCAGGCTGGGCTCAGGTCAGAGCCAAGAGGGGGACGGAAGGTTCTGGAGCCTGGCAGGCAGGGCGGCACGCTAGTGAGGTGCCTTGGCCTTGGACAAATGGCGCATTTTGTCCTGGGACAAAATTCCACAATTTTATAGACGGGTGCTAGACAGACAAACGGTGTCTGGGTGACAGGAGTGACAGCGGCAGACCGCTGGGCCAGGGGCCAACGCACAAACGTGACGAGGAGGAAACTGAAGACCCCTGCCCGAGCTTCTGGAACGTTCTGGGGTCCTTTTGTCCCCACGGGGAGTTAGGCGCGCTGGAAGGAAGCCGCCGGCTCCGTGTTTCGTATTAAAATAGTTTATCTGGATCAGAGTTCACTGCAGGAGGCGCAGGCACGGGCACGCGGGCACTAGGGCGGGCATGTCGGCCTTGCTGAGGCGCGATGGCCAGCTCCAGGTCCTCCTGCTCCTGGCGACGCAGACGCCGCCAAGGCGCTCACGCCTCCGCCTTCTCGCTCTCCCGCTTGGCCCAGGCCAGCTGCTGCTCCTCATTGCCCAGCTGCGGAGAAGAAGGGGACCCCGTTACGTGCTGTGGGGGGCGCAACAGAGCAGCGGGGCTTGGGCCTGAGCAGCCTGAGGCAGTTTTCGGGCCCCAGAACTCCCCGGGAGCCATCACTTGGTGACAGGTGTTTGGGTCTTGCAGTGACAGGTGCCCCGTGCCCTCCCCCTGCACAGCACACAGGGACTGGGCCCTCCCACCCCACCCTGACATGGCCAGCAGGTGAGGGCCACAACACTAGCCAGGCGGGAACCCGGGCTGGCCCTGGGGAAGGAGATACAGACGCTCCAGGGGAACCATTTCCCCAGGGCTGGCCCCGAGTGGCACAGCGAGGGGGTAGGGGGCACGGAGCCCCCCAGGATGCACCACTGAACCCAGCTCTTTGGGGGACCGCCTGGTCTCAGGAGCTGCCACGGACCCTCACATGTCAGAAAGGCCATTCCCAGCGTCAGTACAACAGGGACCGTGGAGCACAAGGGTGGGGTCCAGACGGCAGAGAGGGGGACCCTGGGACCCGAGTTCAGAGGGCTGCCTCTGGGCACACGGTGGGGCTCGGGGCTCTGGGGGGCTGAGATCATCCTGCCCAGGTCCCCGAGATTCGCTTCCTGAATGCCCATGGTAGGTGAGTGCAGGTCACTCCACCCTTGGGCACCTCAGCCTCTGCCCAGGCCATGAGGGGCATTCAACAAACTCACGCGGACGCCGTTTGCTTCCGCCTTTATTGACCAACAAGGCGCTGCCCCGGCCCGTGCTCTTCAGGACAGGAGAAACCAGGACAGGCCTGAGAGACCCCGCCATGCCCCTGGGTGGGGGTGGGGGGGTACGGGCTCCCTGTCCCAGCAAAGCCGATCCCGCTCGGTCCATCCGTCCGTCTGCATTTCCCTGGATGCAGGGGACCCCCTCTGGTGCTCAAAAGTGGGGTGACCCGCCCCGAGTCCCGGAGACGGCTGCAAGCGGAGTCCTTGCTCTACTGAGAAGCAGGTCGAGGCCACGACAATACCATGGTGGGCTCGGGCTCAACTTACAGAGCTGAAGGCCGCCAGGCCCAGGGAGGTGGTCTTGGGGCTTAGCCGGAGAGGAGGGAGCAAACGGTCGCTTCACTAAACGGGTCCCCAAACCCCTGGTTATTTTGGAACGGGTCGCTGCGGTCCCCGGCCCCAAGAGGCTGGAACGGGTCAGGGGCCGCTGGCGTGTCTGTGGAGCCCAGCGAGCCTACGGGCGTGCCTTCACCTGGAGGGTCAGAGAACAGGACAGTTACTGGCCAGCGAGGCAGGCGCAGATGGCTGTGTCTCTCTCCCCGCAGAGCCTGTGGGTGCCCGGGATCCCTTTGGGCCGCCAAGCCAGAGCCCAGGGAGGCTGCAGGCAGTGTGGTGGGTAGGACCATGGACAGGAAGGCGGCGCCCTAGCTCTGCTGTCCCTAGTGATGGGTGTGAGAAAAACCTGTGTGGGTCTAAGCCAGGCAGGGACCTCAGGATGTGATCCTGGCATCAGCTCAGCTGCTGTCTCAGACCCACGTCTGCCCAGGAGTCCCTAGACGGGGATCCTCAGGCTGTGCCCAGCACCTGGAGGCCCCCATGTAAGGCCAGTCCCGAGGGGCTCATAGCTCCCTGCTCAGGAGCTCTTGCTGAGCCATCAATCGTGAGACTGAAACCAGCACCAACCGCCCTCACTTTCGGGAAGGCGCTGAGAAGCCACGGCTCAACGGCCCCAGGCTGTGACAGCCACACGCCTGCCCCGCATGGCCAGCACCTGCCACCCCACGCCTGCCCCGCGCGGCCAGCACCTGCCACCCCACGCCTGCCCGCGATGGCCAGCACCTGCCACCCACGCCTGCCCCCGCGTGGCCAGCACCTGCCACCCCACGCCTGCCCCGCATGGCCAGCACCTGCCACCCACGCCTGTCCCGTGGGCCAGCACCTGCCACCCACGCCTGCGGCGTGGGCCAGCACCTGCCACCCCACGACGGCCCCATGTGGCCAGTCACAAGTCTGTCCAACACCTGCCACCCCATGCCTGCCCTGCGTGGCTACCACCTGCCCCATGTGGCAAACACCTGCCCCATGTCTGCCCCTGTGACCAGCACCTGATACCCCAGGCTGCCCCATGTGGCCAGCACTAGCCTCAAACATTCCTAACTGCTTCCTGGCTTCCATGACCACATCTGTTGACCTTCAGGAGACACGGGTCCCGAGTGCGAACACACCCCCACTGAGGCACATGACAGGGACAGACGAAGGTCGTGCAGGACAGAGACTGAGCAGAGCAGAGAGCATGGCGGGGCTTGCACTCCCCAAGGCCGCACCCGTGGGTGCTTTCAACAAACGGGGCTGGCTCCCACCTGGACGCCCCTCCCCCACTGGAGGCAGCCCCGGGACACGCATCGTGGAGGAGCCCTTCTCCCCCAGCAGGCCAAGGACTCGCAGCTCCTGTTTACTGGGTGAAAGCAGCGGGTGGGGTGCACAGAGCCCAAGACGGGGTGCGACGCCCAGCAAGGAAAACAACAACAAGAGCCATGCTGTGGTCTGGGCCGCGCCCACCCCACCCTGCTGCACCCACAAACCACAGGCCCCCACCACGCGCCCCGAGTCCGGGCTCGTGAGCCGGCTCCCCACTGTGTGCCCATCACGTGGGGCAGCCAGGCCAGGGGACCCTGGGCAGGGCGGCGCATCACAGGCTGTGGCAGATCAGATAAGATCTCAGCCCCACAGCACAGCTCGGGGCACGGCGAGATTTTCCACCAGAACATTTACTGACTTTCATGGGAGCACAGGGAGGGAGGGGAAGCCCCCCACAGCCGCACGCCCTGGGCAGTACCTGGGCAGAGGTGGGGGCACCGGGGAAAGCGCAGCTCTGGGTCCTGGAGGCAGAGCCGTAGGGTCTCTGCAGAGGAGCCCAAGCTAGCGAGCAGGGCCCAGCAGGCTCCCCTGGGGGCACAGCTCAGCCCCCACACCACAGTGCTGGCCCCCAGGCTCCCGGGAACTCGGCCCTCCACACTCAGCAGTGCTGGCCCTCAACCCCCGGGACACGGCTCAGCCCCCTACACCATGGCACTCAGAGCTACTGCTGCCCTCTGTACACAGGGACCTCAGAGAGTGGAGTGTGGGTGGGTCAGGCCCCTGCGCGGGTGCAGGGTGGGCCATCGTGCCCCTCGGGTCCCAACTTGGGTCCCCACCAACCACCAACAGCACTGGCAGGATAAGAATCTTCCATTCCAAACCCACGGGAGACACATGCGCCCACAAGGGGGCCCAGGGGAGCGGCAGGGACAGGAATTCTCTCTGAGCCCAGGGCCTGGGGGTCATAGGCCCTCCCGGTGGCAACCCTGGTCCTGTCCTTGTGCATAGGTTCTGCCATCGCGTGGGAACGGAGTACAAGCAGCTTGGCACCAGGCAGAGGCGCTAACCACACTGCGGGAGAGGGGGCTGCAGAACGGGCACGGGCTAGCACAGGGCGGGCAGGGGTGAGGCGGTACAGGGCGGGCAGGGGGTGAGGAGGCCAGCGCAGGGAGGGCAGGCTTGGCCCGGGAGTGGGCACTGCAGAGATCTTGTCACTTTGCTGCCCGGCCTGGGGGTGCTTCAGCCTTACCCCTGTGCAGGGAGTGTGAAGCACGCTGTGGGGGCACTTCATGGGCACACACCAGTCAGGCTGGGGTGAGGAGGTCATGACAGGCACCGGCCGGGGGTGAAAGGTGAAAGGCGAGGCAGGGAGACTGGAGGCTCCTGGGGTGCCCGCTGCAGGGAGGGCGCAGGACTGCGTGGGCAGGAAGCAGCAAGGGTGGGGTGCAAGGGCTGGGGCCAATCACGGGCGCCCGCAGCTACTTCCTGGCCGTGAAAAAATCTGGTTCCTCCTTCGGAGATCAACAACTTTACCTAGAAACCCCGCGGGCCCAGCGGTACCTGCGGAGCGCGCGGCCAACGGCGGGTTTCAGAGGCTGTTTTGCATTTGCGGGAGGAAGCCAGCGGCACCCCCAAACACCACCTGCCGTTTCCGTAACCCTCACAACCCTTTCCAGGCATGGGGTACGGATGTCCAGGATCAGGGCCGGGGGCGCGTGGAGCTAAGGCGCTGCTGAGGTGCGGCTGAGCAGGGTCCCGCCACCACCCCCTACTCTCATCTCCACAAACATGTTTGCCAGGTGCCCACGAAACCTCAACCGGCTCACAACATGCAGGGGGACCCAGCCCCAGAAGCGCACTCGGGCACCTTGAGGGACCGCGCCCCAAAACCACACAGGACGCAGATGACATGCCCGGGGCCTAGGGGAGTGAGCAGGGCGACGCAGGGTCCCGGGCTCTCCTGTTTGCCCTGACCAGCTCCTGGACCCTATCCTGCAGTCAATGGGATCGTGGGTGTTTGGCAGCCTACGCGGGGCTCAGGAGGGGAACCGAGGCTGGATAAGAGCAGGTGCGGGGACGGGGCCAGATCTCAGTGGGTGCAGGTGCTGCGGGCCGAGTGGCCGGGCCAGTACGTACCGCCCAGGAGCGCCAGACGGCGCAGGGCCTCTCGGTCAGCCGAGGCTTCTGGGTGAGAGAGTGAGAAACAGACACTGAAGCCCACCAGCCCGACAGACAAGGCACTGCACATACACTAACTGGTGTGTGCGTGTGTGCTGGTGTGCCCCGGGATGGACGGTGTACCCACAGGGGTGAGTGTGTGCGTACCCAGAGGGTGAGGGTGCGCATGCTTACAGGGGTGAGGGTGTGCGCAGTGCCCACAGGGGTGAGGGCCGCGTGCCCACAGGGGTGAGGGTATGCGTGTACTTACAGGGGTGAAGGTGTGTATACCCACAGGGGTGAGGGTGCGCGTGCACCACAGGGGTGAGGGTGCGTGCCCACAGGTGAGGGTGCACACAGGGGTGAGGATGCATGTGCTTACAGGGGTGAGGGTGATGCGTGTGCTCACAGGGGTGAGGGTGTGCGTGCCCACAGGGGTGAGGGTGTGTGCCCACAGGGGTGAGGGTGCGTGTGCTTACAGGGGTGAGGGTGCGCTACAGGGGGTGAGGGTGCACGTGCCCACAGGGTGAGGGTGTGCGTGCTTACAGGGGTGAGGGTGTGCGTGCTTACAGGGGTGAGGGTGTGTGTGCCCACAGGGGTGAGGGTGCACGTGCCCACAGGGTGAGGGTGTGTGTGCCCACAGGGTGAGGGGGTGCGTGCCCACAGGGTGAGGGTGCACGCCCACAGGGGTGAGGGTGGGTGCCCACAGGGGTGAGGGTATGTGTGCCCACAGGGGTAAGCGATATGTGTGCCACAGGGGCGAGGTATGTGTGCCCACAGGGCTTGGGTATGTCCCACAGGGGCGAGGGTATGTGTACCCACAGGGCGAGGGTATGTATGCCCACAGGGGCGAGGGTATGTGTGCCCACAGGGCGAGGGTATGGGCACCCACAGGGGTGAGGGTATGTGTGCCCACAGGGCAGGTGTGGGTGCCCACAGGCGAGAGTGTGGGTGTCCACAGGGGTGTGTCCACGTGCCCTTAGTTAAGGGTGTGTGTGCTCATGAGGAGCCTGTGGCGCCTGTGCCCGTGAGGGACGTGTGTCACCCTGCACCCCCTGGGAGGTGTGTGCCACGTGCAGGCCCATCAGCACCTATGTGCTGTCTGCGCTCACACGACGGTGTCAGCGATGCTTGTGCCTGACCTCGGCGCTGCCCTCTCCCGCCTTGCTCCCAGGGGACCCAGAGCCCAGCCTGCAGCGGCTCCCCTGGCATGGGCCCGCTGACACCAGCACTGGCTCTGCCTGCAGCGGGCCTTGTGGGGTGTGGGGCGGCCCAGAGGAAACAGCCTCTGCACAGCAACCCGCCAGGCCCGGAGCCTCCCCAGGCCGGTGGGCCCAGGAGGGGCCCTGCAGCCACCTGGCTGACGGGGGCACTGACCGCTGGGCGGCTTCATCAGTGGCAGTTGGGGGTGTCCTGCTTACTTTTAAAGGGGTCCTCTGAGAATGCCGCCCGCCAGAGGAGGAGAGAGAGCCAGAAGCAGGGGGCTGCAAGAGAGGCAGGAGACAGGCAGAGCAGTTAGTGCAGCGGAACCCGCACCCAGGGCAGACGGACAGACAGATGGAGGCAGAGAAGTGCCGCAGGGAAAGGAGGTGCCGTGGCTGGGGTCTCTTGGCAGGCACTCACACACCCACTCTGCACCCCTCAGCATGGCAGTGACCCCCAACACCAGTCGCATCCCTTCAAGTCTGGGCTCCCGGCTTGGGGCCACACCCAATCCACACCCGACAGAAAGGTGGGGGCACCAGGCTGCGGGTCCCAGGGAGCTGGGGTGGGGTGGCCCACGCCTCCTATGTCCTCCCACGCTCCCGAGGCTGACTTGGGGGGCTGCTGTGAGGGGACCTGGTTCCGCATGCGCCCGGGAATGGTCCCTTCTCTGGGGGCTGACAAGCACGCGTGCCCGGGAGCTTGTGTGGGCAGCTGTGAGCGGGGCGGGCTCATGCGGGTGCCCCGGGAGAGGCTCGTGCACGCAAACACCGCAGGCCGCCAGCACCTCACTTTCATTTCCTTAGCTGCTTTATTTACACCCCGTGCTCTCCTCAAGCTGCCGAGAGGAAGCCGGGGCAAGGCCAGCTGGGCGGGGCTGGGGGGCGCAGAGGGGGAACAGGGCGGGGATGGGCGCAGGGGTGGGGCGGAGGGAAGGACAGGGTTGATGGCTAGATGGGGGCAGCAGAAGGGGATGCAGGGTGGTAGAGGGGACAGGGCAGGAGGGCAGTGGACAGGGTCCACTTCCCTACTCAGAGCTTGGGGATGCCCTGGAGACGCCACTTTCCTGCCCCCTGCTGGGCGCCGCCTGGAGGCTAACACAGGCCCTTCTGGGGACCCCAGAGGGTCCTGCCAGCACTTCTGGGAAGGAAGCCACAGACCTGGCACCCACCACCCACCAGGCAGGAGGGTGGGGCGGAACTTCCCGGGACGAACGGCAGAGGCAGGCCAGGGCTCCCGCCGTCCAGCCCCACACTTCACCCGCAGCCTCTTTGGGCACCTTCCTGGGCACCCAGGTTCTTGCTGCCACCCCACACCCCGACTCCTGTCCCTCCCCCACTGCCGCCTAGAGCTGGGGGTTTCTGTGGCATCCAGTCTGGGACTGTCAGGCACCCTGGGCATGGGGCCACACCCGCACAGTCTGTGCATTCAACCTGGACCAGAAGACGGGGCACCCGGGAGGGACCCAAGACCCCCTGGGCAGTATTGTGGGAGCAGGTGGACACGCCCTGTGGACACGCCCTGTGGGCGTGCACTGCAGATGCCATGGACACCCTGCGGACATACGCTGTGGACATGTCCGTGGACAGGCATGCAGACGTGTGCTGCCTTACCTGGCCCATGCGGCTGAAGTCAGCGAAGCCCTCTGTGCTGCCAAAAGAGCTGCTTCCGAATGGGTCCAAGGCGCCAAAGGGCCTGCGGGCGGTGTCTAGGGGTCACGGTTGGCATGACTCCCCCTCGGGCACCTCACCACACCCCTACTCCAGACTCGCCCCACTCCTGCTGCTCATGCTCACCACATGGCAAGAGCTGTCTCGGACCCATGGGCCATCCTGGGGGTGCCCCCAGCCCACGGTCAGTTCAAGTGCTGAGCTAGGACTCAGGGCCTACAGGAGGGTGCCCCGTGCACCCTGCGACACACCCGGTAAGACACCGGGCCGGGAGGAAGCCCGCCTCACCTGAGCCTTTGGAGGAGGTGCTGGAGAAGGGGTCACTGGACTCAAAGGGGTCAGGCTGCAAGGAAGGACAGTGAGGGTCGCCTGGGGGGTCCTGAGACCGCACCCAGCATGCCCTGGGTGGAACGGACCCCAGGAACTAGGACAAGGTGGGAGTCCATGTGGTTCCCACAGGACGGATGGAGGGCTCGGGCCTCCAGGGGACAGTGGCCAGAGCTGACACAGGAACACCCAGGATGCCTCGCTGGGATCCCACAGGCAAACCTAGTGGGCACAGCTGGAATCACCGAGAGCAAGGGAGGGCAGGTACCAGGCCAGGTGGGGCTGGGCATGACGGGTGTGGGGTGCACACGCTGTAGCTGTAAGGCCATGTGAAGAGAGGACCCCCACCCATCGCCGTGCCGCACTCACCTGGGCAGGTAAGGAGTTTTTGGAGAAGGGGTCGGAGGTGAAGGGGTCGGCCCTGGCCTGCTTCTTGCTGAAGTCGCCAGGAACAGAGGCGCGGAATGGGTCGCCTCTCGGAAAGGGTCCCCGCCAAACGGTCTGCATGGAGGGGAGCGTGAGGCTAGCGCCCACCCAGCCTGGGGTGCGTAGAGCCCACCCACCCACACTCCCTCACCTGCTGAGGTTGGCGGCTGCTCCACAAAGGGGTCGCTCTGGAATGGGTCGCCTGGGGGCAGGGCGAGGACAGCAAGAAGCGGGGCCAGCCGGTCATACACTCCTGTCCCGCCACCCTGCCCAGAGCAGGCCCCTACGTGCTCAAGCACACACTGGCGCCCTTTAGATCCCACCTGGGACGTGGGCTGGGACGTGCTCAACTGCTGCCCGTGCCTCTGGGAGCTTTGCTCAGAACCCGCAAATCTGGGGACCCTGGGTAGTTCTGAATGCTGAGCCTCCACCAAGGCCGAATGTAGACAAGGGCGTGACCCCATAGGGGCGCTTGGTGCAGCGCGGTGCAACTCTAGGGCTGGCAACGCCCATGTCAAGAGCATACAGGGAGGGACCAGCGTAGTCACTGGGCCCTGTGGGACTTGCCTGGGACCCTCTACCCCCATGTCGAGTGGACAGCGAGGGGCCGGGGTAGTCACTGGGTTTTGGGGGTGATGGTCCAGCAGATACCTTTGAAGGGGTCAGCGCCTTTGAAGGGGTCCGACTTGAAAGGGTCCTCAGCTTGAAGGGGTCGGGTGGCAAGTCCCGGGCGGCGTTGCTAAACAACAGGGCTTTGTTTTTGAAAGGGTCATCCTGCAGCGTGAGAGAGGCGGCAAATCACCGCCTGCCCCAGGAGGCCTCAAGGTCCAGCACCGCCTACACCTCTCGAGGACGCGCCACGACTCACCTACAGAGCCCAAAGCCCGGGACAGGGGGCCTGGGATGCATGGACAGGCACATCTTGTGGGGCTCCAGGGTGGGATGTGGGAGAGTCCCAGCAGGGGGTGAGGGTAGAAGGTTCTGGAAGGTGGCAGGAGGCCCAGCCGAGCTCTGAGGCTGGTTGGGGGTGGGGGTTTGCGCGCAAGCGTCGGCCCCAAGATGAGGCTGTCTCGGCTCCAGCTCAGAAAGGGGCGCTGCTATTCGCAGAGCCCAGGGCACCCATGCCCGGTTACAGCCGCCTCATTCCTAGGGGCCACAGAGTGCCCCACCCAAAAGGACACTTCCAGGGCAAAGAGCTGTAATGTAGGGCCTTGGCCCTGGGTCTCAAGGATGCTGGGTGAGGGTCTGGGGGCCACTGAAGACCATGCTCAGGGACAAGCCACACGCTGATGCCCATGTCTCATGGGGGCGGGGAACACAGGCCAGAGGCCTTCGGGTGGAGGACAGGTCAAAGGGATAGGCCCCTGGACACGTGGGGTCTGAGCCGTGCTGGCAACCATGCGGCCCCGTGCACAGGCTCACAGGCTGGCAGGTGGTTCTCCGGGGCGCACAGGAAGGGACCGTGTGAAAGAAAGGACTGTCTGGGTGCCCAACACCCAACAGGGAGCAGCCAGCCAAGGCCACTACCATGGACACAGGCCCACGTGCACAGAAAGTGGGGGGCCAGGCAAGGACACGGGGGCAGGGAGGTGACCACGGGAAGGTCCCGATGCCTCTTGGGTCCAGAGAAGCCCCCGTGGGGCAGGGAAGACACGGACACTGACCCGAGAGCTTTGAGAACTGTATTTGTCTGAGGCCACACGCAGCCTGTCCCACACAGGGGGCAGGGGCGGGGCAGTCCTGGGCTCTGCCCGCGGAGGCTAGGCACAAAGAGGCTGTGGAGGACGGAGGGCGAGGGCGGGCCGGCTAACCAGGAGAGGAGCAAGGTGTACCAGAAAGCAGATGCGCTGCAGACCCCGTCAAGCGTGGGCACTGCCCAGAGCAGACCCTGCACTCCCGTGTGGCCGGACTGGCTGCCCTGGAGCCCCACAGAGCACCCGTGGGGCAGGGTGGGAGTGAGCAACCCAGAGAGGGGCGTGAGGAGGGCGAGGCACTAAGTGAGCACCGCCGGCAGGCAGAGGGCTGTGTGCCACAGCAGCACCAGAGAAAGCAGTCTCAGGGGGCCCGTGCCTGTCAGCCCCCGAAACCCCACACCTCTGCAGCCGCCAGAAGGACCTGGACATGAGCCAAGGGAAGCCCAAGAGGCTTCCAGAAAACCAGGCGACAGGGAAGGCCCCAAGCATGCCCCAGCCCCAAGGGCTCCGGAGGATTGGGGCCCTGCCTCGAGCACTCACCAGCAAAGGTCTGGCTGCCTCCCTACCCCGACGCTGGCCGTTGCCCCGAGGCCGTTTGTAAGGGCAGCCTGTGGCTGGGCCAGGAGCAAGGGATGGCAGGGTCCAGGGTCTGGGAGCGGCAGAGACCAGACCCGCCCCACCCCCTCGCAGGCTGGTAACAGGTGCCCATGCCCTACTGGACCTTTACCATGGCTCCAAAGCCCGCCCTGTCGGGACGCCTCGCCCAGCTCTGCCCCGGGTTCAGGCTGTCAGGCACCAAGTCCAGCTGCTCCAGGCTCCGGCGGGCATCATTCTGGCTCTCGTGGATCTGAGACAGCTTGTTTCTGGCCTGTGGGGCAGACATGCATGTCACGCCAGGGGCCGGCCGGGCTGGCAGCATGCTGGGGGGCAGGGCTGGGGTGATCGCGGCCACCTGGACAATCTCATCCTGTGTGGCCTGCAGGGAGCGCAGGATGGTCTCCAGCTGTGCGCGCCCGCCTGGATGCTCTGCTCTAGCTGGGCCTCTTCCTGCTGCAGCCGCGCCAGCTCCGACCGCGCCGGTTCACATCGTCCTCCTGAGACTTGAGGTCCGACTCCTGTGACTGGATCTGAGTCTTCAGAGAGGAGATCTGTGGTGGACGAAGATGTGACCCCAGGTCCATCCACTCTCATTCCCCACCCTGCCTGCCTCCGGGCCTGCCCCAAGCTGCTCAGCACCTCAGACAACCAGGCCACCCGGGACACCCACATAAAGGCCTGGGCCTTGGGCCCTGAATGTGCACCGTGGCCAAGGGCCCTAGCGGTGAGGGCGTGGCCCTAGCGTGGCCGCACCGTCTGCCTCCTCCTGGCACTTGCGCCGACGTCCCCAAGCATGCCCCGCAGCTTGGCCTTCTGCTGGTCCATCTCATCCAGGCGGCCCTGTGCTTCCTGCTTCTGGGCCTCCAGCTCCTGCAGCCCACACGCCTCCCGGTCCAGGTCCTTCTGCAGCTCCTGGAGGAGGCACTTGGTGAGTGAGGGGCGGGAAGCAGAGCCCCAGGTGTCGTGACCATCACCCAGAATCGGGGTGGGCATATGGAGGACAGCGGGTAGACAAAGCTGGGAGCTGCGGCGGAGACTGTACTTAGAAAGCCCCAGCGGCAGGGACCCCTGCTTGCTTGGAGACGTCACTAGCTCATGGGGTGGGGTGCTGGTGAGTTCAAGCGGGCCGACAGGGAAGGTGAGAGGTCAGCACAGGGAGATCCTGGCTTTGTGATCACGGAGCCCTTAAATATCCCCCACAGAAGACCTGTCAGTGGGTGTAGGAGCAGGAGGAGGGCGCCCAGGTCACCCACAGAACCCCCTGCCAGTGGGTGTAGGAGCAGGAGGCGCCCAGGTCACCCACAGAACCCCTGCCATGGGGGCGTGGGCCCATTGCCACACAGGAGCCAGGGCCTCTGGGGGTGAAGAGCTTCTTCACTAAACTGGGTCACCAGGCAGAGGGAGGTGGTTGGTTGCCCCCATACCCGGGACTCTAGACCGAGATGTGCCCCTCGACGCAGATGTTCAGAGAGGTGCAGAGAGATTTGGAAAGATGCAGAGAGCACGAGCGCAAAGGGAAGGAGGCACTCGCCCCATGGAGAACGCACGGGGACGAGCCGACTCCTGGGGTATGGATGGGACCGGCACCGGACCGCGTAGGCCAGCCACGTGACGCAGCTGCCGCGCTGGCTGCAAACAGTCACAGCCCGGCCAGTAGCGAGGCGGAAGCCCCCCATGCGCATGCGCTACGGCCAGCCTTCCTTTGACCTATCCCGCCCCCGCAGTCCTTTCCCATGGGAACACGAGGACCGTGTGTCCCGCCCAGGGCCGCCCGACTCTCCCCCACAGGAGACAGAAAGCTGCTTGACTCGCCTTCCGGGCAGAGGGGCCTAAAACTAGACTATCCCGCACAAGTCTGCGACGTACAAATCGCGTGTAGGAATCAAACACAGACACACAACCTCCAGGACGCACAAGGGAGCACCAGGACCAGCCAATCAGTTCAGCCCACTGACAAGCCCCACCCATCAGGGCCAGCCAATCAGCCACCCACTGACAAGCCCCACCCACCAGGATCAGCCAATCAGCCACCCACTGACAAGCCCCACCCACTAGGGCCAGCCAATCAGCCACCCACTGACAAGCCCCACCCACCAGGGCCAGCCAATCAGCCACCCACTGACAAGCCCCACCCACCAGGGCCAGCCAATCCGCCAGCCCATGAGCTGCCAACAGCCCCATCATCAAGGCCAGCCCCACCCACCCCAGTCAGGACCCAGGCCCCCTCACCTGAACCTCGGTGGTCTTCTGCCTGATGGCCTCCTCTTTCTCACGGATGTCCTGTTCCAAGGAGTGCTTCTCTCTGTGTGTCCAGTACGTGCCGGGAAAACAGTGAGGGGCAGCTGCTCCCAGAGGGCCAGAATCCAGCCGCCTCCAGGGACCCACCGTCCCACCCCTTTGTGGACACGGATGCGGGAGACAGGAGCATCACACTCTGGCCACAGCCTGTCAGGGGAACCAGAGTGGCCCTGGGCAGACAGGCCCAGCTGCACCTACATCGAGGCTGCCCCCATTAGGCCGGAGTGACAGCTCAGGGGGGAGGCATCTGCCTTGCATGCAGCGGACTGGGGTTCGATCCCCGGCATCCCATATGGTCCTAAGCACCCAGGAGTAATTCCTGAGTGCAGAGCCAGGAGTAACCCCTGAGCATTGCCGGGTGTGGCCCCCAAAAAAGGGGTGGAAAAAAGGAAAAAAAAAGACTGCCCCCATTGGGGACGAAAAGCCAGATTAGTGGGAAGGGCAGGCCCTCATACTGGGCTAACCCAGGTTCAGCTCTGGCATCCTGTATCATTCCTGAGCACTGCCAGGAGTAATTCCTGAGCACCAAAGTGTGGCCCAAAAATCCCCCTGCCAAAAAAAAGAAAACAGGGACTGTCTCAATCCCTGCCCTTCCTGGGGTACCCAGAGTTTATTTAAAGGGATTCAAGAGGAGGGGCCAGAAAAGGGATGGAAAGAAAAGGGCCAAAGTACGGCGCGGAGTGCACGTGCCCTGCACGCAGCTAACCTCGACGTGACTCCTGGCACCACACAGGGCCCTGGCCAGGAAAGACTCCTGACTGCAGAGCTAGGAACAGCGCCTGAGCACCATGGAGCATGGCCCCAAAATTAAAGAAAATAAATGCAAGCACCGGCTTCATGGTGGAAGCATTTTCTTTTCTTTTTGGTCACACCCAGTGATGCTCAGGGGTTCCTCCTGGCTCTGCGCTCAGGAGTTACTCCTGGCGATGCACGGGGACCCTGTGGGATGACAGGGATAGAACCCGGGTTGGCCGCATGCAAGGCAAACGCCCCCCCGCTGTGCTGTCGCTCCGGCCCCTACTTTCCCTTTTTTTTTTTCCTTTTTGGGTCACACCCGGCGATGCTCAGGGGTTACTCCTGGCTCTGCACTCAGGAATCACTCCCTGGCGGTGCTCGGGGACCATATTGGATGCCGGGATCGAACCCGGGCTGGCATGGGCCAGCCGCGCAAGGCAAACGCCCTACCCGCTGGGCTATCGCTCCGCCCCTACTTTTCCTTTCTAAGTGACTTCACAGTGCAGGACCCCAGGCCCAGGTCAGACAGGGCAGGTGAAGCGGGGTCCAGGGCGAGCGGGGGCTCCCAGCGGGCGTACCGCTGCAGCTGGGCAATCTCCTGGCTGATGTCATCCAGTTCGGCCACCCCTGTTAGCTCCCGGGGCCCAGGGTGCTCGTGCTGTCCTGGAAGCAAGACCACAGCAGTGTCAGACCCTAGGACTTGCGTGGCCACTGCAGGCTTCTGGCGCCCCTGGTGGTAGGCACGGTGGGCAGAGAGGACAGTGGCAGGGACTTACCGGGCCTGGGGTGCCCCTCTCAGAGGGCGGGACCATGTCAGGGGACAGAACCTGTGGGGGGTCCAGGCCTCTGCTGACCTTCTGCTGGATCAAGTGCATGGCCAGGGCGAACTGCTCCTGGCTGAGCTTCCCCGTCTGCCGGGTGTCGGCCAGGGCCCTGGGGAAACAACGGTCGCAGAGCAGCGGGAGTGGCATTGCACAGCTACGGGCCCCGCTGCCTCCCAGCCCCGGGACGGTACCAGATGTGCGCCAGCAGGCTCTGCGGGAGCCCCGAGTGCAGGAAGATGTCCTTGGCCTCCTGGCCACTCACGTAGCCGTCCAGGTCGAGGTCCGTCTTCAGGAAGATCTCGTCGAGCGCAGCTTGTCGGCCACAGGCACCACCCAGCTCACAGGGGGCTGCAAGGGAGTTCCCACCTTAGGACCACACGCACAAACCCGAGATCTGTCCCGAGACCACACCTCTCAGCTGCTGCAAGTGTCCCTCAAGAGGGTCCCAGTGGGAGTGACTGAGGCTCCTGCCTCACCAGGTAACGGGACAGAGGCCGAGCATGGACAGCAGGGACCAGCCAGGGACAGGATGGGGCATTTCCGTGAGGGGCCCAATGCCACAACAGGGTCAGCAGATGCCCTCAGCAGAGGCCACCGTCTTGCGGGCCGTGTCCTAGCAGGATCTGAGGGTGGACAGGTGGTTGTAGGCGTGAAAGCAAAAGTCTGGCAACAGCCTCAGCCCAGCGTGCTGGGTCAGTGGGACCCGGGAGACAGGTGCAGCAGGGAGTGACAGAGCCAGGGCCCGGGCTGCCGGTTACCTGGGCAGGCTTGAGACCATGCTCGGGGACAGGCTGCCGGCACTGTTGAGGCTGCTGACGCTGCCGTGGGAGGGCGTGGAGCGCAGGCTGTCCCTGGGCGGCGGGCTAGCGGGCAGCACAGGAACAGCGCCCGAACGCCGGCTTCTTCCTCTTGGTGGGCGGGATGAGGGATGGCGGCAGCACGGGCGGGCACCGGCTCCTTCTCCAGGGCGCGGTAGACCAGGTGCATGGCCTGCAGGAGACCAGGTGAGCGAGGGCGCGTGGGGTCCCACCTGCCCGGCACCAGGCCTACGTACCACCGCAAACTCGCCTCTGTCCAGGTGCCCGTCCTTGTCGATGTCACTGAGGTCCCAGACCTGCGGGGGCACAGCCAGGCTGAGTAGAGCGAGAGCAGGTGCCGGCCGACAGGGCAGCTGAGCTGGGGAGTCAGACCCTGGGCCCTGAGGGTGAGGTGCACCCCAACTCCAGGCGGCTCTGGGGGGTGGGCAGGTGTGCAGAATGTGTGAGCAGATGTGCACTGAGTCAGCGGGTGCGTGTGCAAACAGATGTGCCTGACTGTACAAACAAGTTGTGTGCACGTGTGTACATACAGAAGCGTGGCGGTCTGTGACTGTGTGCACCAACATATACAAGCACATGTATACAAGTTGTGCGCATACCTGCATGCGTGTGTATGTGTGCAGACGTGCTCAAGAGTGGCGCGTTAACATGAATGAGAACAACCTGGGCCTGTCCACGCCCTCAGTGGGTCCCACGATCTGACCAGGTAGGGTGTATCCTCAGGTCCTGCTGAGGGCTAGAGGACCCAGGGCTAGAGGACCTCTGCGGACCCAGGCTCGCAGGCAGGGCAGTGTGCTGTGAGCTGCGGGGCCCCATGTAGCACTCACCCTGCCCAGCACGTCCAGAGGCAACTTGGAGTTCATGAGCACGGGCTTGACCTTGTCCCCGAGAGCAGGCCGTTGACAGGTTGGAGGCTCTCAAAGATTCCGGTCGAACTTGGCCTTTTCCTCCACCTGGCCAGAGAGCAGAGATGGACGCCGAGTCAGCCGGGCACGAGGCAGGGGCTCAGGCTGAGGGCCCATGTGAAAGCCACAGGACAGCAGGGAGCCAGCCCGGTCACCTGGTCACTCTCCACTGGATGCTGTGGGCCCTGTGCTTGGAGATGGAGCCCAGCAGGGAGGGGGCCTGAGGCTACAGGAGTCCCCAGTGATACTCCCACAGCCACCAAACACACTGTGAGACGGGTACAACACAACACAGAGCCTGGGGACCATGTGGTGTCAGAGACCGACCAGAGTTTAACCACCAATGTCTAACCAAACATGGGGTGTCACCACATGAAGCTACTTAAATTGTGGTGGTGTAACCAGGAAACTGTTTATTACAAAACCGTCTCTGGTATAAGTAGACAAACTCATGTGAAAGCACGTTAAGACCAGAGTCTCTGGAGGCTAGAACGGCAGTACAGTGGGGAGGGCATTTGCCTTGACACACCAACCGGGCCTGATCCCGGCATCCCATATGGTCCCCCAAGCACCACCAGGAGTAAGTCCTAAGTGCAGAGGCAGGAGTAATGCCTGAGCATCGCCGGATGTGACCCCGCCTCCCCCAAAAAAAAAAAAAAAAAAAAACACTGGCTCCTCCAGCAGAAATGTGTGCACAGAACCCAGACGCAGGGGCAGGATGGGGGTCCCAGGAAGGGCAGTGTCTTACCCTCACGGCCCAGTGGGGCTCTGCAGGCGCCTGCGCAGTCATCAGGGGCTGGTGCTCTCGTGCTGCGGAGTCCAGGGCACATGCTTCAAGGGGTGCACGTTCTACAGGCCCCCAACCTCGCGTGGGAGCACCAGAGGGGGCCCTGTGGGCATGGGGGCACTAGCCATGGACAGGTCCTGAGGCCAGGAAAGTGGTTCTGACAGAGTCGTGGGAGGAGCCACGCCCACAGCCTGCTGCGTGTCTCAGGAAGACTTTGTCTGAGGACCCCAAACATGGGGGGGGGGGGCTGGAGCGATAGCCCAGCGGGTAGGGCATTTGCCGGGTTCGATCCCGGCATCCCATATGGTCCCCCGAGCACCACCAGGAGTAATTCCTGAGTGCAGAGCCAGGAGTAACCCCTGAGCATCACTGGGTGTGACCCAAAAAAGCAAAAAAAAAAAAAAAAAAAAAAAAAAACAAACAAACAAAAAAACCATGGGGGGGGGCGCTGGGGAAGTGTGTGGGGTGTGGGGTCACAGCCTCTGGGTCCTGGAACACGCTGGAACAGGGCTGGGACAGTGCCTGGTACTCACAAACTTGGGTGGCGGCACACTCAGGCCTAGGCTGCTCACACTCACGTCGTGGCCGCTCTCGCGCACAGGCCACCAGGCGCAAGGCCACAAAGAAGCCCTGCGAAGGGAGACGGGGTGTCAGCGCGGCAGCCGCTGCCGGGTGGGGTGCTCTGCACCGGCGCCCACAGCCACGGCGCAGGGGGCACTCATGGGGGCACAACAGCAGGTACCTGCTTGTCCAAGAAGCCGTGGCCGTCCGGGTCTGCCAGGTCCCAGATCTGCATGGACAGGGCCAGGGATGGGGCAGTGTCAGCAGCGCACCTGCCCTAGCAGCCCACCTACCCAGACCTCCACAGGGCCCCCCACCCGCCCCCACCCCAGCTCCCCTGGGAAGCAGCCGCCTGCACCTTCCCCAGGACGGCGCCTGAGAGCCCCGGCGCTTCAGGAACAACGCAGCCTCACTCGCCCCAACACGGCCAGTGGAACCAGGGTCCACCTGCAGGAGGGGGACACGGCGGTCAGCCAAGGCAGGGGGCACAGGGGCACAGCCAGCCCGCAGCTTACCTGCTTGTAGTAGGACTCATACAGAGGGTTCCCAGGGGGCATCTGTGGGCAGAGCAGACGCATGAGCACAGCGGAGGGGCAGGGGCTCCAGCCCGCCAGGGCCGGAGGAACATGGCCTGGTGCTGGCAGCAAGTCCAGGGAGGCCAAACTGCAGCGCGCGCAGGCAGCAGAAGCAGGAGACACGGGCAGGGGCCAGCAACACCCCGGCTGCTCCCAAGGGGAAGGGCCTGGCCGGGCCGGAGGAGAAGGGGAGAGTCCAGCCCAGGTGCCGGAGGCCCCGGAGCTCACAGACACGCACCCTGACAAGAGAAGGGGACCCCCTCCCGGCCCGACTGGCTGCAGAGACTCCAGGGAACAGCGTTCCTGGGGGAAGCTATGCAGGGCCCTTGGCCGGGCACTTCTGTTCAGGGGAGCTGACTCACGGCCCACAGCTCGCCCCAGCACAGGGCGCGGAGGCTAAGCAAAACTGAACATCACTGGGAAAGAGGCCATCGGGGCAGGGGCGTGCCCTGGCTACCCCAGGGCAAGCCCTGGATGCTCTGGGAGGACACAGGAAGGGCAGGGACAGGACAGAGCCCCGGGCGGGGCCGACCCTCAGACCCTGCGAAGGGCGCACCTCGCGCACAAGAGCCAGCAGGTGGACCGGGGGCCGCTCTACCTTCCCAAGACCCTCGAGACGGTGCACAAGGGCCCCGTCCACGCCCAAGCTCACACTCGGGGTCACCTGCAGCTCTCGAAAGCTTCCGGGACCCCGAGGGGGCCGACTCCGGCCGGGCCGGGCCAGATCCCCAGGTCCGCCGGCCCCCGCCGGGGCGCGCTCCCGCGGGCCGCAACTGCGTGTAGCCTCGGTGGGTGCGGGCCGAGGACGCGCGGACGGCTCGAACCCGCGTCGCTCCGGGGCCCCGGGGTCACCTCCCCCCGGGCGCGGCGACCTTGCGAGTCGGGCGCCGAATGAATGAGCGCAGCGGCCCGCACCGGCTCTCGGGGCCTCGCGGCGGGGACAGCCGGGGCCGAGGCGGGGACAGCCGCCGCGGGGACAGCAGGGCCGAGAGGGACAGCCGGGACCGAGGCGGGGACAGCCGGGGCCGCACCGGGCGGGGACAGCCGGGACCGAGGCGGGGACAGCCGGGACCGAGGCGGGGACAGCCGGGACCGAGGCGGGGACAGCCGGGGCCGAGACGGGGACAGCCGGGGCCGCACCGGGCGGGGACAGCCGGGACCGAGGCGGGGACAGCCGGGACCGAGGCGGGGACAGCCGGGCCGAGGCGGGGACAGCCGGGGCCGCACCGGGCGGGCCCGGGGAGCCGGCGGCGGGTCCGGGGCCCCGCGGGAACAAAGACGCGCGGGGCCTCCCGGCCGCCCCAGCCGGCGCTTCTCCCCGCGCCCCGCACGCCAGCCCGGCCCGACCCGAGGCGGCCCACTCTGGCCCGGCCAGCAGCACACGCGGCGCCGCCCGCGGAGGGTCGCTCGCTCGGGCGCGGGAGGCCGCCGTCCCGGCTGTCACCTTCAGGCCGGGCACCAGCTGGGACCCCGCCGGCCGACAGCTGTGGCCCGGCCCGACCCCTTGCGTGGCCGCCCGGCGCCGCCCCTGCACCCCTCCCCCGCACCTCCCCGCGCCGCGACCTGACCCTACCTGCTGTGCGAGGGGGATGAGCGGCGCCGCCATCTTCCCGCAGGCTCGGCTCTCAGCGCCGCGAGGAGGCGGGGCCGCGCGTGCGCGCTGGGGCGGGGCAATGCGCGCGCAGCCGGCCGGAGGACGGGCTGGGGCTAATGCGCACCGCGCATGCCCAGTGGAGATCGGGGCGGAGTCGAGGGCGGTGGCGTTTGCGCTGACCCGTAAGACAAGGTTTGACTTGTGGGCGTGACCTCCTTGGGGCGGGGGCTCCGGAGGGGGCGGGGCCAAGGAGCCGGGCTTCGCCGCATCTGCAAACGGTCACCGATCCCAAGTGGACTGTTCCTTTTCCTGCGTTGGCGCTCAACAGCGGAGCCCCCTGCGTGCTCAGTTATGCTGCACCCGTGTGCATGTGTGTGTTGGAGTTGGGGTTCTGTCTACACCAGTCACAGCATGAGGACCCCTGTGCCCTGTGGTCACCGCGGCAGCTGTCCAGTCCTTGTCCAGTCCCAGAATTCTGGACCCTTCCACTTGGCCCGTTGGCGCCCCTCCCTCTGCTTCCCACATGCGGCGCAGTTGGCTGTGGAGCAAGTCCTCAGCCCGTCCCACAGACGGAGGCTGGCCATGGCCAGTCCATGGGTCCAGGCCGGTGAGTTGCGGGAGGGCGCGACTGTCCATCCCTCTTGCTGCATCTCATTGGGTTCCTCCCAGCCCACAGCTGTGCCCATTTGGGGCTCTAGCAGGGTTAGGGCTGCGAAATCTTTTTTTTTTTTTTTTTTTTTTTGCTTTTTAGGTCACACCCGGCAATGCTCAGGGGTTCCTCCTGGCTCTGCACTCAGGAATTACTCCTGGCAGTGCTGGGGGACCATATGGGATGCAGGGATCGAACCCAGGTCGGCCGCGAGGCAGCAAACGCCCTCCCCCGCTGTGCTACCCGGCCTCGTGCAAGGCAAACACTCCTACCGCTGGACCCCTCTGAGGCTGCAAAATGTTGTCTGTAAAGCCCAGGGGCTGGGTCTGCACAGCGTGTCCACACAGGTCAGCAGGGTGGATCTACACTGGGGACAGACTCTGACGCCCAGGTAGGGGTGAGGCTGAGGCTCCAGGGCAGTCACCAGGGCCACAGGAGGCACAAACGCTCAACCAGGGTCCCCACCAGTGCCTCAGTCCCCCCAGAGAGCCGCAGTGTGGCACTGTGGGGGCAAGAGACCCCACAAAACCAAAGTGGGGCGTGTCTGTGGGAGCCTTGGGCTATCACCCGCACCGCTGGGGCTCCAAGAGGCTGGGGCAGTGGGCCGCAAACAAACAGGGTCTGGGATTCTGTCCTGTGCAGCGGTGTCGGCAAAGAAGCTGGGACGGAGCGAGGGCACCAGACCAGCTTTATGCTCCATCAGCCCTCCCCTCCGTCCAGCTACAGCGCCCCCCGGGGGCGGAACCCCCGGAACTGGCCTTGCCTGGCCAGCGGCACTTCTGCCTCCTCCAGCTCCCGGATGAGCTTCAGCTCCTCCTTCGCCATGATGTCATCCATCTCCTTCTCGGGCCCTGGAGAACAGCAGTGGGCCCTTGAGGGAGGGCTCTGGCCCGACACAGCCTCCCTCATGGA
>JAJIBD010017988.1:0-27009 GCA_021461705.1 Cryptotis parvus
ATTTTAGAGGATATACAGTCATTTTAGAATAGATTTTGAAAATTATTTTATAACTTCCTTCCAGAGTAATCCATCTGTGCCCATTGCACTACAGACAATAATGTTTAGTTAACTTTTTATATGCTGTTTCTTTGAACCTCAAGTACAGTTTGCCCACTTCTGTCTCAGAAGGCAAAAACAGAGGATCCGTTCATCCATTACAAGTTCTCTAATAACTGAATGGAGAAATAGTTTCAGCCACAATTTAGCTCTAATGGGTTCATAATAGATATTTTGCTCTATTTCAAGTTATTTCAGTCAGCATTACAATATAATCTATTCGTTACCATAATTGACTTTTCTATGAAAGCTTTACGCTAACTTTGCTCCCACTCTTCATTGGAACCTCTCTCAGTTGAAACTAGTTGTGTTAGTACCTGCCTTAAGACAAAATAAGGGAGTGAAGTTCCTTGAAGGGTGATTTATGGTATGTTGTTTGCCTTGACTTCCCTAATGATCAACCATAGTGACTTCTCACATTCCCAGTACTGTTAGTCTCACCTGTGCTATTAATCTACTCTGACTGCTACAGTTTTTCTCTTTGTTAATACCTGGTGGGTGCTCAGGGGATCTTATTTCTGGATTACTGCTTGGGGATATTATTCCCAGCAGTGTTTGGGGGAATCACATGGTGCCATAACCAACCCAGTCTCCAGTTTGATGCATATCAGCGTGTAGAGCTATCTCCTCCACCCATTGCTATCATATATAAAAATATATAGTCTGTTTGTTTGTATTTGTTTTGGGGCCATATCCGACAATATTCAGGGCTGACTCCTGGCTCTGCACTCAGAAATTCCAGTTTTCCATGCTCAGGGGATCATATGGGATTTTGGGATTGAAACTGTGTCCACCATATGCAAGGCAAGGGCCCTACCCAATTTACTATCTCTCCAGTCCCTGTTGTTATCTACTGAATTGTATCAGTAATGACTTTTTCCTCCTCTTTAAAATAAGCAAACAATGATGTTTGCCCGTTAGTTTCCCCAATCATCCAATAAAGGAAGGTTCCTACCTAACTATGCTTCCCAATGGAAGCACAGAGTATTATGTATCTGTAAACGTTGGACGTAAAAATCCTATTGCTTCCATAAATCGACTCAAGTTTACAGTACTATGCCACGTGCCACTTTTTAGATCTATTTCTGAGATACTGTCTATGCGCAGAGCAGAAAGAAATCCATCTTTAACTGTCAGACAGATCTCAGTGAAGTCTTGGGAAATTGACAATTAACTTATCTGAGCCTCAGGCAGGTTAAGTAATTCATTCATTTCCGCAGCACCCACTGCAGGAGAAGGAACACTCTAGGTGCTTAAAATATAAATTTGCAGTATTCACTAAGAAGACAGACATTCCCTTTACCAATATAATATACCAGTAAGCAAAAAGAAAGAGGTTAAGAGATAAGAGTGCCAGGGGTACTCAAAAATTGTGGCGAGAGAAGGATTCTCTGAGAGCTAACATTTAAACAGAGAATAAACTGGGGAAATGTGTGGGACTGTGGTGCTCAAAACGAAGGTCTTAGACTGGACACATTGGCCATAAAGCACTTCTTTACATGCAGAGCAGGTTTGATTTTTTTACATTTTTTATTATACCACCGTGAGACATACAATTACAAAGGTGTTCATAATTGGTTCTTGGTAATACAGTATTCCAGCACCTATCCCTCCACCAGTGCCCCATTTCCACCACCAATGTACCTCACCGGGTCTCCTGGCCACCCCCAGGGTGCCTCAATAGCAGGGACCCCCGTTTCCTCTCTTTCTCTCTCTCTCTGTCTCTGTCTCTTTCTCTGTGTCTCTGCATCTCTCTCCCTCTTATTTTACAATTGTGGCTAGCCTTGCAGATATTTAGAGTTTATCACTTGGGTCCCTTTTAACATTGCATGGGGCATCTTCAAGTGTGATCCCTGATCACAAACACTGGAGCAAACGCTGAGAAGAGCTGGGCATGTTTCCCCTTCGTTCACCTCCTTTTTTCCCTCTTGCCCACTCTAAACGGGAATATACTGACTCATCATGTTTAGGAGGTAACAGGTAGTTTGGGATATTTGGAAGAAATAAGAGAAATTGGTCAAATTTTCCAGGAAATGTTCTCGTCTAAGACACGGAAATTATTTATTTCCCAGGAACGGGAAAGAGTTGGAAGAGACATGGTGTGCAGCGCCCCCTGGTGTTAGAGAAAACTTCTTTCTACTTTCTGGTCTCTTCTAGGTAGTTTCACCATGCAGAGATCAGTGCCCAACACATTCACAGTTCTTGCCGGTTTACCTCAATTACAAGAAACAAAAAGCATCGTATTAGCTACTAATGCCATAGGAAATATCACAAATTGAAGAACTTCAGTCAAAATCATATGCTCACAGCACGTGAAGCTAGAAGTTTGAAATCAAGGTGTCAGAAGCTTTGTATTTAGTGAGCCTTCTGATGGAAAATTTGGTTCAAGTCTTCTTAGCTTCTGGTGACTGCTAGCAAGCCTTGGCATTCCTTGGCTTCCAGACTCATCGCTCAGAATTGCACTCTACTTAACAAGATATTCTCCACTACGTCTCCATGTCTACGCTCCTTCATTCTATACATATTGGATTTAGAGTCTAACACACTCTGTTATATCACTTTCACTGTTTTATTTGTTTTGAGGTCACACGTGTGGCGCTCTGGGCTTCCTCCCTGGCTCTGTTCCCAGTGATCATTCCTGGTACTAGGGAGACCAGGCTCGGTTCCAGGTATCAAATATGGTTGCATGCAATGCTAATACCCTATACTATGTCTCTGTTATATCTGCAAAAATTCCATTTCAAAATCAGTATATAATCTGAGACTTCATGAAAAACATAAATTTATGGACTACAAGGAAGAACACATTTGTGCTGACTGATTAGTGAATGAGATTTTTCAAATAATGATATTGTCTAATGAAGACAAAAATTGCATACAAAGATACAAAAATATTTAATGATATTCTTCTGAACATAATTTTATCATAAAGGAATCTTGGACTTATTTGGAACTCAGTTTCTCCATCAAAACAGTTAGTCATGTATATTTGTGGATATACCTATGAATGAAGGTAGAGTTGAAGTATATATGCTCATATATAGAAAACTGAAACAGAATTGAAATATATATCACTTGATCACTTGACATCCTGTTATTCATAGATTTGCTCAAGCAGGCACCAGTAATATTTCCATTTGACCCTACCACTTGCCAGTGTAGCCCAATGGCATCTGGTTGCTTCAGGAATACAAAGAGCCTCAAACCATTCGTTCAGGGTCTTGTCGAAGAAGTCTGACCATCTTGTATGTGGGCGGCCATGTGATCTTTTGACAACCCATGGGATCCAGTAAGTAATAGCTCTAGTCCAGTGGTCATTTCAAATCAACGTTACATGTTCAGCCCATCTGATTTTTTGATGCCTTGGCAAATGAGAAAGCATCCCTGTTTGGAACAGCAACGGAGCTCCAGATTCCTTCTTTCACTTGAGGGAGGCGTGATATTCCAAGCATAGCTTTGCTTGGAATATGCTTGAAATATATATATATATATATATATATATATATATATATATATGTGTGTGTGTGTGTGTGTGTGTGTGTGTGTGTGTTCATTTTTTAAATATTTTTAAAATGTTTAAAAATATGTATATATACACATATTTTTAGATATGTATATATACACACACACACACACATATATATATATATATATATATATATATACATTAAGTATGCTTCCTGAAAAATTCAGATCCAAATTCAAATTCCAGTTTTTATCAAGGTCTAGCATATCAAGTAAACTCTCAGGGCCTTCATTTACACACATTGCAAAATTTACAGTGTGGGATAAAAACAATTGTCCTCTGTAACCAAGGCTTGCCTTTGTGTTTCCTGCATGCCCTGAGGGGGCAAGATTGACAAAAATGGAGAAGTCAGAGAAAAATCCCGAAGAAATAATAAAAGCAATCACTTCCAAGATAATTGGTCAGAAAAAAAGTCTGACAGAGAAGTTGGACTGTGTAGTCTGGATTCAATTGTGCTCTTGGGGTCAACATGTGGACTAGGGTTTCTGCAATCATTGCCAAACAAGCTATACTATAATGATCACATCCCAACTAATCCTCAAGGCTTATTCAAATTCACCAATCATTTATCCTTGTGAAATATCCTGGCTCTATGCTTTTAAATCCCACATTGGTCTTTGGCCTGAGAGGCTTCATGGAAATTTCTCTTTCCGGGATGCATATATCTGAAACAAATCCTCAATGATTTATCATTCAGACTCCATGATAGACTGTTATGAAACATTTACTCTTTTTTGCATTCATTAGACAGACGATACTGCTACTTTTTTTTGATTACATGTATCTATACAAAAAACTATTTGTAAAGAAAAAGAGAAGAATATGAGAAGACTGATAACTCCAGAAAGTATTGCTAACTTCAGGCACTTAGACCTTTAGGATACTTGTTGGACACTATATTAAATATTCATTCAACACAATGAGGATTTGACCAAGCAAACACTGGTTACATTTAAGGTCTTTCCCTATTTAGAAGCAACTTATGGAGAAAGGACTGTTATATGCAGGGCACAGGAAAAGCAGTTTGAAAGCAGCAGATAATGTGTGTTTGGGGTATAAAACTCACTGAAAAATCTACAGCAAATTTCTGCTTTTAGAACAGGTGCTTACAGTGCAGAATGTTTTTGCTTATATTGTCTTATCTGTGCAAATAAAAACTTCCGTGTACCTTTTTATGTATTCCGATCTCGGCTGGGTACTAGAGTCTCCTAGAGTTAGAGAAAATTTCAAGTGAAATGGGATTGAAGTGTGTTGTATATTTTAATCACATTTTCTTTCATGTGAATAAATCACACAGATTAATTGTCTATTTGATTAACTTCTTGCAGAGATTGTGGGGGCGGGAATTAAACACACACAGTTGTGTATTGCTCCTTCAAATGAATGACTAAGTGAGATTTTTAAAAAGGCTACTAACGGTTTTTAAGCAATGGCCTAGTCTATATCACTGTAGAAGAGATCTTAGGAAAACATGTTATTCTGTACACTTAATAGCTTAACACATATATAAATTCATATTAGCTTTAGATCTGAACTTTTATCTCCATTTATATGTATAATCGTAAGCCATTATGAAGAAAGCCTTTTGAAGCATTGCATATTTTGGAGTATATGAACAAATACTTCTCCCTCATTCCTTCATAATCTTGGTTTTTTAAGTGGTCATAGATGTATAAATTTGAAATTTTCATTTTGTTTGGGTAGAACTTCTACACTGCATGTAACATCTTCATAAAGACTGTCAGATTTCTTCAATAAAGAAATATATTTTTATTTGATTTTTTTTTGTGAAGCAAAGTAGCTTTTACTGAAAGTAACAGAAATATGAGGAGAGAGATGGAGTGAGAGCACAAAGCATGCAAGAGAGGACAAGTGCATGATACAACCAGTAAACAAGTGTGGAAAAAATTTGTAAGAGGGAGCAGTTAGTATCTTTTGTGTGTGTGTGTGTGTGTGTGTGTGTGTGTGTGTGTGTGTTTGGCAAGCAAACACAGAAAAAGCAAACACAGAAAAGCAAAGCACATAGTTTTTCGTAAACTAGTCTAGAAGCTGAAACTCTCCATCAGAGGTTTTGTTGGCCTGATCAAAGGTATGTAAAATACCATGACAAGTAAAATTTGATGTAAGTGAAAAGTTACATTGATTTAGATGTTGTTTGGCTTGGTTTCCATGCTCTCTGAAAGTGCCAACTCTGGGCGGGGACAAATTTTTTTGTATATATCTGAAGTCAGACAGTCTAATTTGAGTCTATATGCTTAAGTCAAAACTGTACTATGGGGCCAGGGCGATAATCCAGCAGGTAGGGTGTTTGCCTTGCACGCAGCAGGCCCATGCTGGCCCAGGTTCGATTCCCAGCATCCCATATGGTCCCCGAGCACTGCCAGGAGTAATTCCCTGAGTGAAGAGCCAGGAGAAACCCCTGAACACTGCTGGGTGTGACCCGCCCCCCCCAAAAAGAAAAGCCAAAAAAACTGTACTGGACAGTTTTGCATGAGGATCCCTATTTACTTTTTTTAAAAAATCAGTTGCTTCATTATTACTTAGCAATTAAAAGATTCTTAAATGCTGGTTTAAGTGAGATTATCTTTATTATCACTTTATCAACACTGATTAATAATTTAAACCTAGAGCAAACTTCTGGTTTAGCTCTTGCTACCTTTTGATACAGTTATTATTACATACATAATTTTTTAATTCTCCACCAGTAACAGTTTGGCTTATTTATGGCTAACTGTGAATACCTCTAGCAAGGAGGTATGAAACCCGGTAGCTAGCTCAAAGGGCTCCAGTACACGCCTTCATGCAGGAATCCCAGATTCGATTCACAGAACCACAGGGCCCTCAACTGCGTGTGTATAGCCTCCAGATCCTGCAAGTGTATCTCTAAAACCCCAAACTTTAAATAAACAAATAAATAAGTAGAGAGATAGATGATAGATAGAGAAATAGACAGACAGAGAGATAGATAGATAGATAGATAGATAGATAGATAGATAGATAGATAGTAGATAGATAGATAGATAGATGATAGATAGATGATAGATAGATGATAGATAGATAGATAGATAGATAGATAGATAGATAGATAGATAGATAGATAGATAGATAGATAGATAGATAGATAGATAGATAGATAGATAGATAGATGATAGATGATAGATAGATAGATAGATAGATAGATAGATAGATAGATAGATAGATAGATAGATAGATAGATAGATAGATAGATAGAAGATAGATGATAGATAGAAGATAGATAGATAGATAGATAGATAGATAGATAGATAGATAGATAGATAGATAGATAGATAGATAGATAGATAGATAGATAGATAGATAGATAGATAGATAGATAGATAGATAGATAGATAGGATAGATAGGGCATGCTGCCTTTCATGTCTAGCCAGCCCAATTACCTTACTCCAGCTGATGTAGCCAGAAACTGCAAGAAGGCTCTGTGGCAGTCTCAACAGTTAAGGTTGCAGAAACTACGTGTCACACCCTGACCCTTTACTTTAATATTTTCCCAAGTATTTGAGTTTCTTTGGAAGAAAGGATGTTGTATTTCTTAGTTTAAGTGCCCCACAGAGGGAAGTATTTATTAGTTTCTTGTATATTTCAACAAGCACTGGAGTTTCTGCGGGATCATTAGCTGCATTAGGGTGAGAATAAAGCATCATCATTTGGCTGCTGCCACATTAACCAGGGTCCCTTTGTTTATCTTAAATGTATAACTTTTTGTTGTTCCCAGAGTTTTGTCATGGGGAAGATGGGACATTTTTCTCAAATTTTAGAGTTGCAGACACTTTCACAGCTATAAATAAGACTGTTTGCTGGTTCTCTTAGTGATTATTAAGTAGTTTAAAATTTCTTCTTTTACTGTTCCCTAGTTTTCAAAGGCAAGTACTTGTCTTTGTATTTGACAGCAAGAGCCAACTGGCCAATATGGAGAGTCATGTGGGTACCATGCAATTATGAGAACTAAATATTTACTGTTCGTGTACAATGCCTGCACATTCTCTTTATTTACTTCCATTACTGTGCCATGAAATAGTCAATCATATATTCTTTTATTCTATAAATTGTAAGATCCTGAATAATTCAAAAGCTTTGAAACTTCAACACTTCATTCAATGGACTAGCTGTAATCCCTGATCTCTTTTTTTTAATATGCTGCCAGTTATTGCAAGTCATAACAGCACAATGCAGGGCCCAGGATGAATATCACTCACTCAGTTGTTTCCCTGAATGGCTTCAGGGCACGAAGTAAACTACTACATCACTGTCCTCATAATGAGATCGTTCTGCTGGATAAACAAGCTCCCTGCAGGCCCTACCTGCTGATAGGACCCAGTGAACCAAATATTTAACACTTCACAGAGACTCCTCCCTGCCATTCTTCAACATTGCATGCATCATTTTCAAGAGAAAATTTGATGCAAAGAAGTAGAAAATTGAGCTACTGACTCCTGGGTCTGTTGCTACAACCGAGGCTTAACAACAGAGCCTCAATTCAATTTCTAGGTCCTGCGAGATAATAGAAGTTTCAAGTCTCCAATAAGATTGTGGAAATTTAAATTCTTGCTCTATCTGATCAATTTACAAGATGGCATTCAGTGCAAAAAGTCTTCCCAAGAAAACTACTGAAACAAAGCCTGGAGTTAATGCAGTGCTGTTCATTTAGTTGAAATATTCACTGGGGGAAAGTGGACTTATGCAAACAATGAAAACATTTTTTGTTCTGATATTTAAAATATGACACCTTTGCTTTAAAAGCACTTCTTCCACTATTACATGGGATCTTGAGTTGGAGGAAAACAAGCTTAGACATATTATGCTTATGTTTTCATATGTGAGGATGTTAGAACATAAAGTTTTGGGGAGTTGAATGTTTAATGTAATTTGCACATGTGAAGTTTAAAACTAAAACCTTAGTTTTATAATGGAAATAAACTTGCATATTTTTTTCTTTCAGAAGCTATACAAAACAAAGTGTCAAAGGAGATTCTTTCTAGTCAACCATTCATGTATGTCATTCTTGGAACACAATCCAAATGGCCTGTGTGTCTTTACTAATTATAAACATGGGAGATGTTTATAGATTTAATTTTTTCTAGATAGAAAAAAAGACTTGTGGTACAACCAAGAGTAACATATTTGAAATTAATGATAAATTCGTTGACAGGAGAACTAAAAAATTGAAAAATAGCAGTCTAACAATGTGAAATGACAGGACATATCTGGAAAAGAGTTTTATTTGGGATCAAATATAGAGTTTCCAGGGCCCAACACAGATGTGATTGGAGAGGGAGATTTCTTGCTTTTCTTTTTTGTTTCATTTTTTATTTGGTTCTGGTGCCACACTTGCAGTGCTCAGAAGCTAATCCAAACTATTCAGCTAACTCCGAAGTCACTTCCGGCAGAGCTCAGGGGATCATGTGCTGTCATGGCAGAGCCTGGGTCCCCTGCATGTAGAGCATGTGCTTCAGCCTGCCAACTCCGGTCCCGGGAGGGTCTTTAGTTTTTATGTATCCTTAGGTCGAGATCAGTCATGCCCTAGTAGTGCACAGACAGTCATTTAACCCAGGACTATCACATTCTTATGCAGGCAAGTAATTCACTACTAGTTTCCTCCTTTCTGACAGAAGCAAAGCGATTAATATGTTTAGGTTAGAGATCCTGAATATTATAGATAATAAAAAATAGGAAAGAAAACCATAAATAGGGAAAACCAAGTCTAGGGGAGAAAAGTAACGACACTCAAAAAAGCATTGAGAAAGTCAGAAGATTAGGAAAACCTTTAAGGATAGAGGCAGAGACCAAGGGAAGTCCCTAAAGAACAATAAATGAGGATGTGGAAGACAGTTACTGGGTGGTTTCAGTCATATTCGCAATATAAACAACCAGCAAAAGAACTCACAAGGCACAATAAAAATAACTCTCTGAGACTGTGGAAAAACAATGGTTACCAGAGGGCAAAGGATAGGAGCTGAAGAATGGGTAGAGGAGACCATTTAAAAATATAACACAGTGAGATAAAGATTTACAAAGCTGTTCATGATTGGGTTTCACTCATACAATGTTCCAACACCCATCCGTCCACCAGTGCACATTTCCCACCACCAATGTCCCCAGATTCTCCCCACTTCAGCTTGCCTCTACAGCAGGCACTCTTCCTCTTCTTTCTCTCTCTCTTTCTCTCTCTCTCAGAGATCATTTTAATAGAGGAAGGTAGAGAACAATGGAGGATGCGACATGATTTATACATGTCACGCACCTTAAAAAGATAACATTGAATACACAAAGTCCATTTCCTGTCAGGAGTGAAACAGAATAGACTTATCCTATATAAAACCCTAAATATTTGAGAATGACCATACTATATATGTGACATTATCTCATACTAGCAAATGGAAAACTTCAGCACTTCTTATTTTGAATTTCACTCAGAAACACACCAACACATAAAACACTCACATTCTCTATTCATGAAATGGCTCTAAACAAAATAGAGAGAAGAATTATGTGGCAGAGTTCTGATGAGTCTTTCTGCTAAACGATTTCCTTCTTGTGGGTCCCCACTTCAAACTGCCACCGAAAAAATAGAGAGTGACAAATTGAATATATCCTTATGTGGCTTTTCTATTTTATATTGCAAAGAAGTGAGCAGGAATTCTTAGTGTTTTCAGAAAGTTCTGTCCCCAGTTCCCTTGAACTTCTGTGGTTTATTTAATTAGTTGCATGTAGAATAAGGGAACCAACATTAACAACTTCATTGGGTTTGGGATCAAGCAGGTTTGATTAGGGACAGTGTGAGGATATACCACAAATAAGGACTACAACAGGTTAGAACCCTTCATATTCAAGAGTTTAGACCTTTAAACTGTGTTAGTAACTCCAGTCTACTAATAGTTACCAATTAAGATACAACCTTTTAAATAAACTGGCAATTACTTGAGTAAAGTGGAAAGAAGAAGAGAATTCTTTACTGGACATTTGGAGTACCACAGCCTCTAGGAACCCTCTTCAGCCCAGTCACATATATTAATTTTTTATGCTTCTTTCACTTTCACTTAAACACATGCACACAGTTTATCATCATCAAGCTTTGCATGTTTATTATACAAAAGCAGACCCCAAAACATAAACATTAAAGATCATTCTAAAGGCCCGGGGAGAGATTATAAAGGTTTTCCTGACCTGGGTTTAACTCTGGCAACACATAATCACCTGAGCACCACTGGGTGCAGGCCTGGAGCCACAGAGTACCACTTGGGCTGGCCCTAGAGCCTCCACGAAACACATAGGAGGAGTCTGGGAAAGCCCCGGCACTGCAGGGCCAGAGCAGCTCCACACCTGCGGGCCTCCTCACCAGTCGGTCCAGTTGGCCAAGTGATGCCAGATGTAGGCCCTGGTTTTCCCGAGTTCCTCTTGTGAGACCCGACCCACAAGCCCCCAAATATTTTATTCAATATACAAATTGTCCTAGTATTTCTAATTAAAAACTCAGGCCTGAGCGATAGTCCAGCCGGATGGGGCATTTGCCTTGCACGTGGCTGACCTGGGTTCAATCCCTGGCATCCAATATGGGCCCCTGAGCACTGCCAGGAGTAACTCCTGAGTGCAGAGCCAGGAATAAACCCTGAGCATTGCCAGGTGTGACCCAAAAAAGCAAAATTAAAAAAAAAAACAACTCTCCATCTTGGCATACTGTCGCAGGACACCTAAAAGCCTAGGCCTCTGCATCTGCCCTGGATTGCCTCCTGCAGGTCACTTCATAGATAGGGGGTAGTCTGAATGTGGCAGTCTTATCTGACCAAGTATTCTGTACTGGCTGGTATAAATATTCTCTCATGCTACCACAATCATCGTGGAGCTAGCTAGATCAGCATATTTGCCTAGCCACGTTGGATCTCTAAGTAATTAGACCAGAGAGAAATGCTATTTGCCTCCAAGCAAGCAAGCATGGCTCCCTTGATAACTCAAAGGCAACTAAAATACAAAACTACCGTGAAGTAGACGAGACTCTTGTGAAGGCTTGGAGAAATATTTAACTAGCATTAGTATTAGTCTTTGGTACAGAGATATGCCATCTCAGAAACCCCCTTCTCTACGCTATAAAGGCAATTCCAGGCAGATCTTGGCTCAAGATATTAGGTGAGGTGCTGGGAGAAATTACCTGAGCGTATATGATCCTTCCTGCCAGGGGAAGTTACATTTAGCTTATAGCTTCTCCCAGCTCTGCTAGGAGGCTTTTAATTAGCTCTGGGTCCTTGTAAAAAACCAGATGGTCTCCTGAAGTTGCTACATTTCTATAAAGCTATTTTCCTGTTTTCATCTCTAGACAGCCCAGCCCAAAATGGGCTGGGCTGGGGAGTTTGGGGGATTCCTAGCTATAAGATAAGCTGCAAGAAGAAAAAAAGCTCTCTCTCTCTTTTCCCCCTTTTTGCCATTTCAGCTTCCCTTGGTGTTTTGCTCTTCAGTCATCTCCATTCTCTGTTGGGCCTCAACACGTGGTGGCAGCCATCTTGGCCTACACCTGGCTGGGGACTAGCTGGGAACTCAGAGTCCGGAGGTTTTCCCTGCTCTTGGATTGTATATTGGAACCTGTGATAGTAAAGCCTTTTAAAACTGCATCGGATTCCTGAGTCTTCATCAATTCCCGCCAGCTTTAGAGGTAGAAGGGAACTTCGCTTCCTGAAACTGTCGGGGACCCTGGCGGAGCTCCCCGACAGCATACCGTCCTAGACATTCTGATTATTATATTAAATTATTTGTGATATAATAATCCAAATTCTTTATTATCCACAGTATTTCCTTTGAAACATAAGCATTTCTACCTTGTAGAAAGTATTTAATGTAGTTATATTCTTTCTCTGAAGTTCTGATAATTATATAATACAAAATGCATTAAAAAGCCAAAATAAGTAGCATAAAATATAGAGGTAACTTAGTTTACACAATGTTTGATTCACGCCAATGAACAAACACCGATTTTAATGGAAGACATTATTTCTGTATACATATCACATTAACAGTTATGTCACATTTTTTGAAAAATGACTGCATGACAATTCATTTTTGAGTTATGATTTATAGACATTTATTAAAGATCACTATTTAAACTTTCTGAACAACTAAGGAGTAAATAATTTAGATTCTATTTAAAACACTTTAAATAAAAGAGAGAATAAGAGTTAAACAATAGAGAAAGTCAAAGAAAACAAAGCTGATTACTGTGGGAAGAATCAATAAAATTGATAACACTCTAGGAAAGGTAAATAAACAAAATTGGACAAAAAAGGTAATGAAATTATCTAGACTGGGTTGTATTATAAAGAGGCTCATTGAGAGTGAGAAAAGAATGTGTGTATTTGCAACTTATGCATTTTACTTACAATTTTATGAAAATTTATGTTCAGAAATATAGCTCAATGGGCTGGAGTACATACATTGCGTGCAAGACACCTGGCTTAAATCCTTGGAACCATATGCTCACTATTACACCATTTGGTCCCCAAAGCATCACCAGTGTGAACCCTGAAAGCCAAGAGAGCCTCAGACCCAGAACACCACTGGGTATGGCTCTCAAAATAACAAAACTAATTATTTATGTATAGTAATGCATGTAAGATTATGTCATATAGAATAATTTATTCATATATCTTTTAAATCATCACAATAGAATCAGCTATTGTCTATCTTCTAGTATAATAGAAATAAAAAAAGGGAAATCCTTTATGAAAAGATTTTTTAGAATACTCTTATACCACAATTCTTATACATAAGACAGTCATGTTAGCCTTCACTGCATTTTGCGTTATACCCCCAGTACTTACTTATCTTCTATACTAGAAGCTTGCATTGCTAGTCTATGTTTTTGACTGCACCATGGTCCCCATCTTGCCTAGCTAGTAAAAATCCTCAAGTCTGAACTCATTTTTATGAGTTTTAAAGATTCAACATAAAAGTGAGACCATACAGTATCTTTCTCCTTCAGACATATTTCTTAGAGCACATTGCCTTCAACGTTCATCCACATTATAACAATAGGGAAAATATTATTCATTTATGGCTGGATAGTATTCCTTTGTGTGAACATGTATGTATGATGCATATACATGTGTGTATAATACATGTACATATTTGGTTACACATAAATTTATATCTATAAATTATACTTCATCATCCACTGATATACAGTCGGACCGGTTTCCATGCCTTGCTATTGTAAATAATTGGATATAAATAACATTTATAGTTAGTGTTTTCAATCCCTTTTTCTATATTCTCATAAGTGGAATAGTTGTATCATACAGATTTTATACTTCCATCTAACAAATTTCCATAAGAGAGGTATCAATTTATAGTCTTACATTAGAACATACAAGGGCCATTTTCTTTATATCTTCAACAGTATTTTTTAGCTTATGTATTGTTGATAAAAGCCTGTGTAAGGTAATAAGTGTAAAGTAATAATATAATTGTACCTTCAACATGTGTAAGGTAATAATATAATTGTGGTTTTTCACTTGCATTTCTAAAGAATGAGTACTGCTAGACTTTTTATACTGTATGTTTGGGTACTCTGGATATGTTCCAGTAAAAAAGGCCTATTGAGGTTTTTTGGTCCATTTTTTTTAAAAAAGTAGACGTCTTGCTAATGTTTTGTTACTGACTTGAGTGAGTATTATTTCAGGAATACTATGCTGTCATCAGATATTTGATTTGCAAATATTTTAATGATTCTGTAGGCTGTACTTTCACTTTTTTGACAGTTTCTTTTCTATGCACAGAATGTTTAGTTTGATGTATTCCTTGTTTAATTTTAATTTTGCTGCATGTGCTTTAGGTGTAATACCTAAAATATCATTGTAAGATCATGTCAAAGACGTTATTTCTATGTTTCTTTTTTAGGATTGCCATGGCTTTGTGTCTTTAATATATCTATAGTTTAATTTTCAAGTGGTATAAGAAAATGATCTGGTTATTAACTTTTATATGTGACTATCCAATTACTTTAACATTTATTTTAAGAAACTGAATATTCTTGTCTTCCTTGTTAAATGTTCCAGGAATATTAAGAGTCTCAAACCATTCATTCGGGTCTTGACGAAGAAGTCTGACCATCTTGTAGGTGGGCAGCTACATGATCTTTTTTTTTCCTTTTTTGGGTCACACCGGCAGTGCTCAGGGGCTACTCCTAGCTCTGCACTTAGGAATTACTCCTGGCGGTGCTTGGGGACCATATGGGATGCCGGGGATCGAACCCAGGCCGGCAGAGGCCGGCCGTGTGCAAGGCAAATGCCCTACCCGCTGGGCTATCTATGTGATCTTTTGATGTCCTGTGGGGATCCAGTCAATAACGGCTCTAGTCCAGTGGTTGTTTCCAAGTCGCATTACCTGTCCAGCCCATCTGATTTTCATTTCCTTGGCAAATGAGACAGTATCCCTGACTCTCGATCGTCGATGGCGGTCGGGAACTCCAGATTCCTTCTCTCACTTGAGTGAGGCATTATACTCCAAGCATAGCTCTTTCGATTCCTCTTTAGGAGACCCGAATAGCATTATCACCCTGCTTTTGTAGGGCCCAGGTGTCGCTGAGACATATGTTAATGCAAGGAGAACAGTGGGTCGAAGAGATTGCCTGGAACCGGAGGTTCTTTGTCCTTTTGGCTATTTCTTCGATGCTCTTGAAGTTGTTCCCGAAACTCTCTTCCAGTACCTGCACAGCTCAGGTCATTAATCATGTTGAGTTCTCGACCTAGATACACATAACTGCTGCATTCAGAGATGTTTGTTCCGTTGAGAGTGGATGGAGAATCTGGAACTAGTTCGTTTTTCATGAACATTGTTTTATTGAGATTCAGCTATAGACCTATCTTTCCACATTCACGGTCGAAGTCAGCCAGCATTTGTGCCGCTTGGCTAATGATTGGTGTTATTAGAATGATGTCATCCATGAAGCAGAGGTGGTCTATCTTCACTCCCTTCCCTTCCCATTCTAATTGTGACATGACCTTCTCATGATAGGGACAAATGGAGACGTTGCTGGCGTCAGCCCAAGCAAATCGATGAATAATGAGATGTCAAATGATCAAGTGATCAAGTGATTTTGCTAAAAATTAGTTGATGACCTTATATGCATTGTTTTATTTCTTGGCTCTCAATTATATTTCTTTGGCATATTTGTATGCCTTGACAGTTTCATACATTTTTGATGAATATTACCATGTGCTATATCTTGAAAAAGTGAAAATTTTGTTCAACTTTATTTTTTTTGTTTATTTGAGGTCCTTTTGTGATTACAGATAAATTTGAGGATTTATTATTTACTAATCTTGTAGAAACTTTCATTGGATCTTGTTTGGTATTTCAATAAATATATAAATAGCATTTTGAAGCACTGACATTTCAATAAAAGGGCATGGATTTGACCCAGCCATATGACTCCTGAAACGTACCGTGGGGAAGCCAAAAATAGGCAGCGGAAACACCATCCCTACTTTTATGTTTATAGCAGCATTATTCACAATAGCCAGAATCTGGAAACAATCATAGTGCCCGAGAATCGATGACTGGATAAAGAAGCTTTGGTACATCTACACAGTGGAATACTATGCAGCTGTTAGGAAAATGAAGTTATGAAATTTGCCTATAAATGGTTGGACAAGGAGATTATGCTGAATGAAATTAGCCAGAAGGAAAGAGACAGATACAGAATGACTGCATTTATTTGCATGACATAAATATATATGTACATATTATGATACCAATATCCAAGGTCAAGTGAAACATGTATCAGGAGGTCTTGTCAAAGGTGGAAATTATCACAAATGTGTGGGAGTCAGAGGCTAGGTAAGACAGAAAATGGAACAGTGTGCTAACAATTGTTCAAAGTACTAATACCAACCTAGAACTGAGCATTAAATACGGGCAAAAGATAAACATGACAACCCTTTAATGTATGTTCTGTAATCCACAATCTGGAAGGGAAGGAAAAGAGAAAGAGATAGAGAGAAAGGGAAAGAAATAAAGAACCTGCCATGGAGGCAGGCTGGGAGAGGGGGAACGGGGGATGTTGGTGGTGGGAAATGGGCAATGGTGGAGGGATGGGTGCTGGAATACTGTATGACCAAAACACAAATATGAAAATCTTTGTAATTGTATATCTCATGGAGGTATAATAAAATACTTAAAAAAAGGGAATGGGAAATTTGTTCATTTATTTGTACTGCCTTCCATTTCTATCATCAATTTCTTATAGTTTTCTATATAGAGATCTTATAAATGGTGTCCATTCATTTATCTACAGAAATTGTGGTGTGTAGAGTTGGAGAGATAGTACAGTGGTATGGTGTTTGCCTTGAATGTGGTCAACCTAGATTGAACCCCTGGCACACAAATGGTCCCCCTCGTGCGTGTGGTAAGTCCTGAGCACAGAGGTTGGATTATGCCCTGAGCACTACTGTATGCAACTCAAAACAAAAAAAAAGAAGAAAAGAAAAAGTTAATTGTACAGAGTAAATTTTTCAATGCCTAGGTCAATGTTACATTACATACATAGGCTATTTGATATTAGAAAATTAAAAATTCATGTTTCTAAGAAAGTCAATATACTTTACACTGGTTTTTTTTTTGCTTTTTGGCTCACACCTGGCAATGCTCGGGAGTTACTCCTGGCAGAGCTTGGAAGACCATATGGGATGCTGGGGATCGAACCCAGATTGGCCACATGCAAGGCAAACGCCCTACCCACTGTGCTATCACTCCAGCCCCCATGTATTTATACTATTTTGACTTTCCTTATTAAGTATTTACTGAATCAAAACAAGGCAAACTGAATATTTCCCACACTACTTCTGCAGATCATCTCATTAGAGACAGAAGTGCAAACATTTTCAATATGTAGTTACAGGTGTCTTTCAAACTTACAGGAAAACTGTATCAAACTTCCCCTAGCGCTTCACTACTGGAATGTTTCATTGCTTAAGTCTAAGCACACAAAAATGCCAACAGAGATTATAAACACTGTGGATGGATATGATATCCAAGTTCTTAAAATAGGGAATTTTTCACTCCTGCCTTTATAAAAATCATAGCAAATACATTTATTTTAAAGGCATTAAATTTGAATACAGTAAATTTTTATCACTTGTGTTTATTCAACACAAAATAGTATACTATGAGTACAAAGTAACATGAGCAAAAGATCAGAAGGAAATTTTACATCTGAGTAAAAGAAATCATGCAATTTTGCAAATATTTCCTTATGTGGATGGAATTAGAGGATATCAAGCTGAGTGAAGTCAGTCAGAAAGAGGGAGTGCAGATAGAGATGGTCTTTGTCAAATACATGCTATAAAGAAACATGGAAAGGATTGATATATGGACAGTGGCAACAGAGCCTGAGAATTGGTCTATAAGATAGAGCTGACTAAGGGTGGTGGTGAAAGTGGAGGCACCCATAGACTATGGGGGAAGAAAATGGACTTGGTGGGGGTGTGGGGTTGAGCCTGCATGCATGAAACCCTGTCATTGACACTATTGTATATTATCTTGCCTAAAATGCGAACAAATGGCCTCCTAAGTGTGTGCATATGGAAAGAATACATAGGTAGTGTGTTTACAGTGCGTGCATGAACTATATGTAATTAACTACTTAAAATGTTTTAGCAAAGATAAGCAGCATATTTCTCTGCACTTTTCTAATCTGGAAGCTAGAATATATTATAATGTGTTAATTTGAGGAGCTATAACTTTTACAAAGGATAAGGAGTACTGTTTAGTATTAAAAACAGGGCTGGGGGAGGCAAATGAATCCCATTTTGTAAATGAAAGAAATAAAGAACAGTGAACTAATTGTGGGGTCGTTTTAATAGAGATGAAATACTCTTCTGGATGTTTCATTTCCTTTTCTATTCCCAGCCTAATCGTGATTATGGGATGTGGTAAGGAGACTTAAAAGCCTTCTTACTTCAGTTGAAATCACAAACTTGACTTACTTCCGTACATAAACCTATGATTCAACTAAGTATTATTTCACTTCAATTTTTGACTTTGCACAGCATGCCTGGATATATTGAAGGTCAGTCAGAATTAAAGCAGGCAAATATTTTAGAGCTAATCAGGCTTCATGATCTGTATTCCTCCCTCATTTCTATAAGGGGCTATTTTCAGAATATGTGACAGAATTATATTAAAGAAAATGAAGACACAGACACTCCTATTTCACCTTCTTCAGGGTAACAGTTTGCTGCTTCTGTTTTCTAGTATAGGTTCACTTAAGTTGTTTGGATAAAGATAACAAAGTCATCATCTTTAGTAACAAAGGAAAATATTTATACTTTACTCTTTTGTCTTTCTTTCTCTTAAGATCCTTGAAGAAAAACATACAATTTCCTCACTCAATGAGTCCAATATAACGGAGGAGACAGGCACATAAACACATTACCATAATGTAGAATTATTTGTGACTAATGGTGATATTATATAAGCAATATGTTTTGGGAACACTGATAGCAAAGATCAAATTAGTGACCTCTAATTTTACACATATTCCCGAGCATTTTATAAAACTAATAAAATCTGAAAATTAAACTAAATTAAGGAATTATGTCTATGGCCATTTAACTTTTGGTCACTGGCATTTGATTCACTTTCAAATGGACTTAGACTCTGTGTGATTTTGGAATTTGGGGGTGTTAATCTGGGTTATATCTCAGGCCTCTGACTACAGAATCTGTTGCATAATACATTGAGCAGTTTTTGAAAGAGATAATTTCATGCTTCTAATATTAATAATAGAAAATTGATATTAAAGAAGAACGGTTCTATCTTAATAATCACTTGTATCACATGTCTTCCCGTTCATCATCGATTTGCTCGAGCGGGCACCAGTAACGTCTTCATATGTCCTGTCACATGCTAGTAGAGTCCAAGGGCATCTGCTTGCTCCACGAACATAAAGAGCCTCAAACCATTCTATCAGGTCATGGGAATGAGGTCTATAATTGGTACTGGTATCTGGCATGTCAAATACGACATGGGTAGCTTGCGAGGTTCTGCCATGCGGGTGGGATACTCTTGTAGTCACCTCTGATCTCCAGCATTTATTGATGAACTGCACAGCCATGATCAGCTCTTCTGCTGGGTGGAGTTCTGACAAGAACTTCATTTTATCATCTTAATAATATTTATCATATTAATAATAAAAAAGTAATAAAATCATTTAAATATTATTATGCCAAATATTAACCTAAAAGAATGCCATTCAATGCTAAAGAGACTAGTGAATATGGCACATTTACAAACTAAGGAAGTAATTATCAACTAATTTAGTTAGCAAAATAAATTAATTCTTTTAGTTTTCAAAAGGCAATGGCTGCTTATACAACAATAATAGTAATAACTTATTACAGAGAACCTATACCATGCCATGGATATGATAATTATATATAAATAATTTCTCTTAATCCATGGAAAAATGCTACTTGTTAGGTATTATTACTATGCAAATTTCACAGTTGTATCCAGAAGCAGCTGTCATCAATACATGTCAAAGCCAGTATATAGACAAAGACAGTATGATTCACAGTAATGCAATGTGCCATACATAGTACAGTGGCAAACAAAACATATACAATATTGATTGTCACTGGATATAGCTAGTGCTAAAAGATTTATCTATAAAGCAAGTATTCATTTAATGATACACATTACCAAAAGCTAACAAAAATAAATAACATTTGAAGGACTAGAAGTTACTTGGTCTTGAGGAATTATGGGAAGGCCTCTTTTAAAGTAAAACATGAAAATTTACTGCTGAAGAACAGGAAGAATAAGAAGAAACCAGATCTGAGATGTATGGGAAGAAAATCCCAAACAGCTCGGATACTCAAGCACACTCCACCCACTGAGAATATCGTGTGGACTCGGCTTAGTCATGTTGCTTGCTTAAGCCACTGTGTTGTTAGCAAATGTTTTGCAAGCAGAAGCTTAACACTCATACAGGCACCTGCTATAGGACAAGACACATGGTATTGAACCAGGAGAACACTATGATGCCACAGAAATCTCAGATTGGGGACAGCCTGGGTAAGACCTAGACAAGACCTGCCTAACTGCGCCCAACTGGCTGAAACAGCTCTTAGGGAATCAAGAAAGTCCTAGGGAGGTCAGCTTTGATTAGAACTGTGTAAGGAAAAATATCTATTTGCATTCCTATGAAAGAAAGATAAAATAGGCAGATATGTAGATTATTAAGAAAACTGTTTTAACGAGTCTAAGATGGAGTAAGGAAAGCCTCTTCAACAAGTGGTGCTGGGAAAACTGGGCAGCAACATGTAAAAAATGAATTTGGACCTGTGTCTAACACCATGCACAAAAATCAGATCAAAATGGATTAAATATCAGACTTGAATCTATAAAGTACATTGAAGAAAGTATAGGAAAAACCCTCCACGATATTGAAGCTAAAGGCATCTTCAAAGGTGAAACATCACTAACAAAGCAACTAGAAGAAAAGATAAACATATGGGACTACATGAAACTAAAAAAGCCTCTGCACCTCAAAAGAAACAGTGACTAAGATACAAAAGCAGTCCACAGAATGGGAAAGAATATTCACCCAATACCCATCTGATAAGGGGTTAATATCCAGGATATATCAGGCACTGGTAGAACTTTACAAGAAGAAAACAAACAACCCCATCAAAAAATGGGGAGAAGGAAATGAACAGAAACTTCAGCAAGGAAGAAATTCGAATGGCCAAAAAACATATGAAAAAATGCTCATCATCACTAATCATCAGAGAGATGCAAATCAAAACAACAATGAGATACCACTTTACACCACAGAGACTGGACATACTCAGAAGAGCAAGAACAACAAGTGCTGGCATGGCATTGTTGGTGGGAATGCCGGCTGGTACAGCCTTTTGAAAAAACAATATGGACATTCCTCCAAAGACTAGAAATTGAACTCCCATTTGACCCAGCCTTACTACTCCTTTGGAATCTATTCTGGGAAACCAAAAATACGCAGCGGAAACACCATCCCTACTTTTATGTTCATAGCAGCATTATTCACAATAGCCAGAATCTGGAAGCAACCAGAGTGCCCGAAAATCGATGATTGGATAAAAAAGCTTTGGTACATCTACACAATGGAATACTATGCAGCTGTTAGGAAAAATTAAGTTATAAGATTTGCCTATAAATGGATGGACATGGAGAAGATTATGTTGAGCGAAATTAGCCAGAAGTAGAGAGACAGATACAGAATGACTACATTTATTTGCATGGCATAAATATATATGTACATATGATGATACCAATATCCAAGGTCATGTGAAACATATATCAGGAGGTCTTGTCAAAGGTGGAAATTATCACAAACGTGTGGGAGTCAGAGGGTAGGTAAGACAGAAAATGGAACAGTGTGCTAATAATTATCGAGGGTACTAATGCCAACCTAGAACTGAGCATTAGAGGCAAAAAGGATACACAGGACAACCTTTTAATGTATGTTCTATAATCCATAGTCTGGAAGGGAAGGAAAAGAGAAAGAGAGAGAAAGAGAAAGAAATAAAGAACCTGCAATGGAGGTGGGCTGGGGAAGTGGGGGAGGGAACCGGGGACGTTGGTGGTGGGAGATGGGCACTGGTGGAGGGACGGGTGCTGGAACACTGTATGACCAAAACCCAAATATGAACTTTTAATTGTATATCTTTGTAATTGTAAAAATTAAAAAAAAAAAAAAATGTTTTATTCTAATTTGCACTGGCAAACACTGCAATGAAGTGGGGATTAGAAAAACTTAATGACAGATCAGAAAAGGAAGAAACCAGTATATGGAAGAATAAGAATGCTGCAGTCCAGATTTTATAGTTGATAAAGAGGTTGAATAATGGTAACATTTACTGTGCTGAGATCTAAAGGAAGAATATCTTTCCAAGGAAGAATTTAGACTAGGACATGATAATGTCCCAATTTTGGAAAGTTATAAAAACAGATATGTAAAGAGCCTAAAGGGCGGATTCTCTAGTCTACAATTTACTGTTGGTGAAAATTCAAACATTAAAGATGGTACCTGAAGCTATTATAGATATAGTTAAAATATAGATAAAGAAATATGGATACAATGAAAATACCAAAGCAATCTGAAAGGCATTGAGGAATCATGAGGAATTATGGAATCATGAGGAATGACATAATGACATGAATTTTTAGACATTAAAAACAAGTTTAGGACATGCCACTTAAAGTTTTTTTAACTTTAAGACATTTAAAAATAATTAATTGAATTATATTGTTTACAATTTACATAGTTTTACAACTTATTTGCATTCTGACTACAAATATTAAATGAATGGAGTGAAATAGTAGTGATTATACAATAAAAGGGAAACATACTAAAAATAGCATATAGTTTTTATATTTAGTAATAAAAATAGTAAATAGTTTTTATTGTTGTTAAATCCTATAATCATGCCAGTGTATTTCTGTATGTGTCCTCTGAAAGATAAGAATATCATCTGTTAAATTATTACTTTGAATTTATGTACATTTACAATTTTCCATGCTATAATCTTCTAATGGCAGTTTTGTTAAGTTAAATGCTAAGTGTGCTTTCAACCTGCCTTGGGGCTGAAAATCATGAATCTTAATCATAATAAGTCATATTTCTTAATTTAATGTCTGTGCCCTAGCATCTATCCAAAAGAATGGATGACTACATATTCCGTGACTGTTCTGGGAGCTTTGTTGCCTTCCTACTCACTGTGCGTTCCTAGGCTCTGAAAAGTTTTACTCACGCTGATCTTTCTCAGTAAAATATCAAAAAATTTGAGTATTTTTCATCCATTCACTTTCTAATCAGTCAATTTTAAACATTTTCTCTTCATTTCTTTTTCCTCTACCACCTAGTATCAAAAATTACCTCCCAAATTCATTAATTACGATGAATTAGGACAACATAGTGCAAGATGTAGAAAACTCATTTCAAAAATTATAACTTCCAATTAGAGAAACATATTTAGTTTTTGATATATATTAGTATGTCAAAATACCTTTGAACTTATTTTAGAAAAGGCTGTATAAATAAATCTATTTTTAGAAGATCAGACTATATTAACTAGACTTTGAGAGTTCTAGTAGTCATAAAATAAAAATAATAAAAGGAGTGGGAGGTTGTAACGACTTAAAACTGCCAAATTCAAGTGACTAGTATTTTTTTCCTTATTGGGTCACACGTGGAAATGATCTGGTTTTACTCTGGATCTGCCCTCAGGAATTACTCCTGGCTGTGCTTGGGGACCCTATGGGATGCCGGGATGGAACCTAGGTCAACTGGGTGCAAGGCCAACATCTTACCCATCGTGCTATTGCTGAGATCCCCCAATAACATGTATTTTTTTAAAGCAAAACAAAATCATGAACATAGTCTCCATCTAGGATCATCATCAACTATACTAAAAGCATGCAAATGATAGAAGCAGATATAAAACAATATGAAAATAAAACCAGGGATTGTAAATTTAGCTTAATTTTTATAATCATCCCTATTGTCTCATATGTCTAATATGTCTAACATAGTCTTATATGTTTAATACCAAATTTGAAAAAATTATACCCATCAAGAATTAATATTGATAGAAGGCAATATATATTATCTCACAAATTATTACATGGATTTTTTAAGAGTTCTTTTGTCACAAATAATAAAACCCATATTAGTTGTATTTATATTTCCTGAATGTTTATTTTAGGCAAGTAATTATTATTCATTTAATCATAAACTTGTTTATTCACCAAAAAATCATAAATGGATAGACAATTTTATACTCTTGGTTTTCCAGATGAAGACAAGGATATAAGCAATCAGAGAGCCATGATTTACTTCAACCTACATGACTCCAAAGTGCACACGGTTTTTACTTGTTTGGTATGGAGCCACACCTGGTGTTATTCAAGGTTCATTTCTGGTTATGCCTCGGAGACCATATGTGGTGCTTGGGACAGAAACTGGTGGGCCTCATGGAAGACAAGTGCCTTAACTCCTGTACTATATAACCATACCCAAAATATAACTTGAAAAAATACTATTATATAAAACTTCTTTCCCTTCATTTATTTTATTTTTGATAATGTGCACAATGATATTATCTCTGTACCTTAACTATGACTGCCTTAACTGCCCCTCAAGGTGTTGCAGGTGTGACTGCTGCGGTGCCAGCTGTGTCAGCAGGTGGCAGATAGGGAGACAGACTTGTTTATACCCAGAGTTCTGCCCCGTGGGCCCTGGGTGGTTGATGGTCTTATACAGAAAAAGCCTGGGTCCTCTGGGATGAAACCAGAGCCATGGCAGAGCCTGGCAAGCTATTCGTGGCATATTGAATATGCCCAAAACAGTAACAATAATGGACCTCATTCACAATGAATGGAGAAGTGACAAGTGACCTTAAACTTTATTTTTGCTCTTTGCCTATGCTGCTATTTTCATAGATTCAATTAGAATTTTTCCTAATGGAATATACCCAAACTAGCACAATAAATATAAGATGCTAAAATATTTTTATTGTCACTAAAGTTATACAGATATGTTCTTGCTAAAATTCAAATTTCATAATTTCAAAAAGTATAGTTCATAAAATAAAAAATTAAGTACAAGAAAAGGTTCAAAAAATAAAAAAATAAAAGCAAAAATATTTTCTAGGCAGCAGAGATGCATTCAATTTAAAGCATAGCTTACTCAAAACTGCATTTTTTGTCTTAGTACTCCCCTAAGTTTTACTGGCCCCTTTTAAAATTAATTTAATATGAAATAAAACATGTAAAATTACCCATGATACCAAGTGTAGACTATATTTTATAAGAAGCTATAACCTCTACTATGTATTTCTCTCAGTAATGTAGGCAGTCATAAGCATTTAACAATATTTTGGTGTATAGGTCATTTAAGAATTGCCAGTAGTAATAATACCCTTGTGAAATTTGATTCCCTAATTACAAGCTTATCAAAAATCAATTTGATTTAAAATTATGACAAATATTTTGTATTTTTCATATTTCTGAGATATTTAAATTTCTTTAAAGAGAACAAACATCATTTAAGAACTTCAAATTTTTACTGTTAAAATCGGTACCAACATTAATATATACCAAATACTGAAAGCTGTAGGGTTATTTCATAAGCTATAAATAATTGTGGTTTAAAGAAGAATAACAATTCTTTTATAGTATGTCTGATTTTTTCTGTATCTGAATTAAATTTAACAAGGAGTTACTGCATATATTAATGCTTATTTCTTATTCAACCCAATTTATTTTTAAGCAAACTCAAACTTTACTTATTATCCAGCATACAACAGTAGAAAAAATGTAAATGCTCTCAGAATGTATGATACCTTTCGGAAAATAAAATTTCAAATAGAGTTCACTGTTATAGTGTAGATTTGGGCTGCACATTTTGTTAGAAATAGAAAAGGATTACACTTATAAACTCTTTGAGAAGCTGCCAAATTAGGGTTCGAAAAAGTCTGAGCCTAGAGCTGATAGCAAAGGAAATCCAATTTGAGTCTGACAGAGAGAAGCTAAGGTATAGTATGTGTAAACCTAATGGAATAGATGGTGGAAGAAAATTATTCGATGTTTACCATAAATATATTTTCAATTCTCTTACGACACAAACTCCTTATTTGTATATCTGCATTTATTAAGTCTCACAAAACTTTAAAAGATGGCCTTTGTACCAGGATCACCAGATTTAGTTTAATAAAAATATGATTTTTGAAAACCTGACCTTTACTTTGTGCTATATCTTCTATTGAAAGGAAGCTCAAAGGGCAACTCTGTAATGGTGCCGTTATGTTATTATTTCTATTTGATATAGCACAAGATTGAAAATAGCTTCTCTGTGGTGTAGCATTGTAATTAGAGTACTTGATTGGAAACAGAGCACATAGATTTAAGAACAACTTTATTTCTAAAAAATAAATAACTTAGGTTTGGTTATATTTTTACTTAAATCAAGTAAAGCTTACAGTGATGCCTGCCTGATTAATAAAGTCAAATACCATGAGGCCAATGTATGCCCTAGTCTTTGAAATTTAGATGAGAGATATGGTAGAAAACTTTAAGGATATTACTGAAACTTAAAATTAAAATGGCACACAGAATATGAGTAAATATGATCTTATATTTATTATGGTTAGATTCTAACTGCTTTCAGTTTTTGAAGTGAAATTGGTTTAATGTGACTTTATTTTCCTTTACCTAACAGCGATATTTTTTTTTTTTTTTTTTAATTTTTTTTATTATACCACCGTGAAACATACAATTACAAAGGTGTTCATAATTGGTTCTTGGTAATACAGTATTC
>JAJIBD010017991.1:0-13505 GCA_021461705.1 Cryptotis parvus
TATACTCTCAGTAGTTTGTGGGGCTCTCTCAGAGGGGTGAGTAGAATATTCATGGTAATTTTGTGCAGCCATGTAAAATGGGGAAAGCTGGTATCTGCTCTGCCAGGTGAATCTGCGTCTGTGGATCAAGCATTCCTGGGCTTGAAATATTCTCCTCTGAAGGGCGGGTCTCTGAACGGCGGGTCCTTGTAGGCTGGGTTTCTGACAAACTGGGCTGAAGACTTGATTCATCTCTTGGGTGGATATTTTAGGAGCTGTGGAGTGTGGATAGTGAAGATCGCTGCCAGCAATGTGTGGGGTTCCTCTGGGTTCTTCAGAGGCTCTATCGGGATGGTGGACTCGGATCGGAAGTCGCTCTCATGGTCCGTGTGGAATTCAGGGGTTCAATGGGGAAAGCTGATATGTGCTCTGCTAGGTGTATCTGCGTAGTAAAGGCAGGGTGCTTGGTCTTGGTGTTGACAGAGGAGTCCTGGGAGTCTTTGAGCCGGGGACAAGGAGGTGCAGACAGCTTAGCCTTCAGATGGTACTGGGTTGCAGGGAGACCAGGGCAAAGCCTAATGCTGGCTGCCGCCACTGATTTGGAGATGACCGCTGGACTAGAGCCGTTACCGACTGGATCCCACATGAAGTCAAAAGATCACGTGGCGCCCACCTACAAGATGATCAGACTTCTTTGTCAAGACCCTGAACAAACAGTTTGAGGCTCTTCATATTCCTGAATCAACCAGATGCCATTGGGCTAAGTTGGCACGTGATAGGTCCAATGGAAATGTTACTGGCGCCTGCTTGAGCAAATCGATGAATAACGGGATTCAAGTGATCAAGTGATTTTATTATTCTTACACAGTTATAAATGGGATTTACTTAATTTCCCAAACTTCCAGTACATTGTACACTTTATGAGATTTTGTGTATATTTTGTATCCCTACACTTTACTGAACTTTTTATTTTTAACAATTTTTGGTGGCATCTTTAGGATTTTCTCTGTATTTAGTTTATCTGCAACTAGTGATAGTTCTCTGCTTTTCCTGACCTGGAAATCTTTGATTTCTGTTTCTTGCCCAACTGTTCTTTGAGGCTTTCAAAGCTATGTTGAAAAGTATCACTTCACTTGTATCACTTGCCTTCCCATTGTTCATTGATTTGCTTGAGCGGGCACCAGTAACATCTCTATATGTCCTGTTACAAGCAAGTGTAGTCCAAGGGCATCTGCTTGCTCCAGGAACAGGAAGCCTCAAACCATTCCTTCAGGTCATGGGAATGAGGTCCATAATTGTTACTGGTTTTTGGCATATCAAATAAAACATGGGTAGCTTGCCAGGCTCTGCTGTGTCATTGAAAAGTAGTGGTAAAATATATTTTTTCTTAGTCTGCTCTTTATGGGATGTTGGAGGACAGTTTTAGCTATTCTGGGAGTTTTGTTGTTTTGCCCACTCCCAGATTAATCTACTTAAGTCAAGGTTCATTCTAATGAGACTTCTCTTCTATGTAAACACTGTTAGAGGGTGTGGCACTTACAGAAGTCACCTTGATTGAATAACTTCTGACTTATACATCTACTAAGACTTCTATGTTTTCTAGATTGGGCACAGCTCCTCTTTATACCCACTGCACCCAGTGTGGGACAGTTAGAATATACCAGGAGACTACCACCCTGGCTACGCTGAGACTATAGGGAAGACTATAGGAAGGATCATACTAGTTTGCTCTAAGCAGGCGAGAGTGACCCTTTCAGTACACAAGAACAAGATACTCAGAATCACCCTGGTGCAGATAATAATAAGAAGGACCTTGTGGGTACCATGTAGATTACATGAAACTCATGAAGTTAAGATGTATTACTTTATATCAGCCCTCTCTCTCCAGTGTTTTACATAAGAGATAATCTCCTTAGTCCTTGGCATAACCTTTGTTTATACCTGCAATAAGGTGTGGCACTACACTCTGTTTAGGGTTCTTTGTTGACATGACAACCTCCCGATTGGATTACTTTGGTGTATATAAGGGGCTGACTTGAGGCCCTTTTCACCTTTTGCCTTTTGGTTCCCTCAGCCTTCAGCTTTTGGCTCCTGCGGCTTTTGGCTTTTGGCTTTTGGCTTTTGGCCTCTGGCCTTTTGCTCTTTGGCCTTTTGCTCTTTCTTCTGGGTAGGACTCAGCTTGGGTGAGATCCTCTCTCTCTTTGGTGGGAGACTTAGGCTCTTTTGTATGTCTAAGTTCGGACCAGAGCTAGAGTTTGTTCATTATATTGGATTGCTGTGGAAGAGCTTTTGTACTATTAAAAGCCATTTTTGGAACTGCACCGGATTCGTGAGTTTTCATCTGTTCTCCCGGCATCCTCGGAGGTAGAAGACAACCTCTGTCCTGACACTGTCGGGACCCCGCGGCGTTCCCCGACAATGGGAAACAGTTTTCAATTTTTCACCAGTCAGTATGATGTTAGCTATGGGTTTGTCATAGATTATTATAAACATTATTATGCTGAGGTGTTATTTCTATTACTGGTCTGTTGAGGATTATTTTTAAATCATGCTTAGATGATGAATATTGTCAAATGCTTTTGAATCATTTGTTGTGATTGTGTGATTTTGTGCATTTAATTTTCATATGTAAACTATTTTATTGAGTGCCCGATACCGCAGGCAGGTTACATGCCTCACACATGGCCAATCCAGGTTTGATCCCCAGCATCCCATGTGATCTCCCCAGTCCATTCAGAATTAATTCCTGAGCATAAATTCAGGTGTGAGTCCTGAGCACTGCCAGGTGTGACCCAAATCAATATATATTTATATTATAATTTAGATTATATTCATATGAATGTTTAAAACATGCAATGTGACTTACTACAACCAGCACTAGAGAACCAATATATTTCTGTCATCGAGCCTAGGACCCTTTCTGCCTCAATCTGTCAGCCTGGAAGAGTCAGTTTTGTAAGCAGTATCTCAGAGTTTATTTCCATTGTGAACTTAGTTCTTCATATTCCACATATGAGTGAGATGATCTGGTATTTGTCTTTCTCCTTCTGTCTCACTTTACTTAACCTGATACCTTCCAGTTTCATCATATTGATAGCAAATTGCAAGATTTCATCCTTTATTTTAGCTGAGTAGTATGTAGTATTCCATTGTATATTTATATATTTTGTATAATATTGCTATATATACATATATATTTAAAATTTATAAATTTCCACTCTTCTGATTTTGGGCACTGAAGTTATTTCCAGATCGTGGCTATTACAAATAGCACTGCAATAAACATCAGCGTGCGAATATCTCTGTTGTTTTGTGTTCTCGGGGTAGAGTGAAGGGAAGGATATGGTAGTTCTGTTTTTGATTTTTATAGAGGCTGAATCAGAAAACTACTAACAAAAGTGAATTAGTAACCCTTTTTCTGCATACTTGTTAGAACATATTGCTTTGGAATTTTAAGATAAGGTAGACCATTCTCACTAATGTAAGAGTTTGATTTACATTTCCATGATAAGATATGATTAAAGGTGATGGTCATATATCTGTTAGCTATCTTATTTTCTTTTTTTTGTTTTTGCTTTTTTGGGTCACACCGGCAATGCTCAGGAGTTTTTCCTGGCTTTGCACTCAGGAATTACTCCTGGTGGTGCTCAGGAGACCATATGGGATGCCGGGATCGAACCCGGACCGGCTGAGCCGGCCACGTGCAAGGCAAATAAATGCCCTATCCGCTGGGCTATTGCTCTGGCCCCTCATATCTTCTTTTAGTGACTTTCTGTTCAGTTCCTTTCCCGTTATTTTTCCCCATTACTTAGAAATATTTATTTATCCATTTATTTGTTTATGTATCTGTTTGTTTATTTATCTATTTTTATTATACCACCTTCAGCTATACAATTACAAAGATGACTGAGATCCAATTTCACCACTATTTGAATGGAATATTTGCCTTTTTGTTGTTGATTTTAAGGAGTGACTATGAATAGTATCAAATGAACAAGACTATCTTGTATATTAGTCCTTTCCAAATGTATACTTTGTGAATTATTTTCTCCTAACTGCGGGCTGTCTTTTAGTTGTAGATTCTTTATTTTTAAATATTTTTTTGTTTTTGTTTTTGGGCCTTACCTGGCTGTACTCAGGACTTACTCCTGGCTCTGATCATTGATCACACTCCTAATGGGCTTAGAAGACCACATGGTGTGATGGGGATGAACTCTGGGTCATTCTCATGCAAGACAAACGTGCTACCTACTGTGCTATCCCTCCCACTGACTACTGGTTTCTTTGTAATTAACTGCCACATAATCTAAGGGTTTAATTTTTGGACTATCAATTCTATTCCGTTAGTCTTTGAGTCTACTTTTAGTGTAGTACTATAGTAGTTTCGATTGCTATAGCTTTATAATGTTTGAAGTCAGAGTATGCAATGTTTTCCATCTTCTATATTCTCAGAATTGCTCTAATGGTCCTATAAAAAATTTAGCACTGCTTGTTCTATGTTCTTCAAAACTTTAAGCATTTTCATATTGATATTGTAGCATTCCACTTTATTTGAAACAGTACTTTTGGCAAAGTCTTGAGGGTTTTCTGTGCAGAATAGGTAAACTCCGAGTAGTATAGTTTGATTTCTTTTGATTTGAATTATTTTTACTTCTCTTGTCTAATTGCTGTGTCTAGAAATTCAAATATTTTGTTGAATAATAGTGCTGAAATGGACATATATTTGTTTAGTGATCTTAGAAGAAAGACTTTTAGTTTTCACTGTTGAGTATACTAGCTGTGAGTTTGTTATATTTGGACTTTACTGCTATGGGCTTCTGCTATCCCCATTTTGTTGAGAATTCTTACCGTAAATGGTTGCTGAATGCTGTTGACCATCTTCTTTTCATCTTTTCTTATGAACATATGGTTTTTATCATTGATTTCACTGTTATACATATCGTATTAATTTACAGTCACATATTGAGCCAACTTCGTTTCCTTGGAGCAATTTCCACCTAATCATGACAGGGTTTCTAAGATTTTGTTGATGATCCTTGTGCTTAATAGGGATCTTGGGAGGCTATAAGATTCTAAAAGTTCATCAATTTGATTTAGGTATTTGAAATTTAGTGGAATTAATTTGTTAGTGGTAATATCATATGATCTTTTCTGTGGTAGCTATCATAACATTTCCCCTTTCAGCTCTGATACAGTTTATTGAATTTTCTCTTAGTGGTTATGTGTCTATTTAAGAATTTGTCAATTTTATTTATTCATTTGAAAAACTAGCTCTTCGTCTTCACATTTTGTACTGTTTCTTTAAAATTTTATATAGTATTGATTTCTGCTCTTGTATTATTTCTTTCCTTCTATTTACTTTGATCTTCATTTGTTGTTCTTTTTCTGGGTTCTTAAGATATTTATCTGAGTCTTTCCTTGTTTCCTTATGAAAGCATATATTATTATTGACTTCACTCTTAGAAATGCTTTCCCCACATCCCATAGGTTCTGATAAACTTGTGTTTTCATTCTTGTTTTCAGGAATACTTTTTATTGCATACTTGATTTTATCTTTGTCCCAGTTGTTCAATAACACATTGCTTAATTTCTAATGGTTTTGAGTGTTACTAGTTTCCATTTTATCACTCATTTCCTTCCACATTCACAGCATTGAGGTCTGAAAAGAAACTTAATATGATTACGGTTTTCAAGATTTTATGTGTTTATGTACGCTTATTTTGGTCTATCCTGGGGTATGAAACATATTCACTGCTGAGGAATGAGTACATTACTCTTGAAAAGGGGTGGAAAGCCCTTACATGTGAAGTAAGCCCACTCTTCAATTTCTTCCTTTAGAGTCAATATATCTGTAGTGATTTTTCTGTCTGGTCTATCCAATTATGAGAGTGTGTTAAAATATCCTATTACTATTATGTTGCACCAGTATCTCTCCCTCTGCCCTGTTAATAGTTGCTTTATATATTTTGGTGTCCCTTCATTTAGTGCTTCATTTTAATAGTGTTAAGTCTTCTTGATGTGTAGCTCCTAATCATTATGTAATAATAATTATTTCATTTTAAGTTTTAAGTCTATTTTGCCTGATCTAAGTATGGCTGTCCCAGTCTTTTTGTCCGTGGCTACTATTTATTTGCCTGATTGTCTCTGTTCTGTCCATATACTTTGAGCCTGTGGTTGTCATGAAATTCAAGTGTGTCTCTTATAGGCAGCAGAAAGTTGTGTTAAATTTTCTTCTGATTCATCTGGCTACTCTACCCTTGGATCAGTGAATTGGCAATTGCCTGAAGTGAAATTATTGAAATAAATAAATCATTTCCACTTTCAAATATGGATTCTAAACATTTGTAAAGGTTGTTTTCCCCCATGTGGACTTCTTTTATTTTTATTTCTGTGTACTTAATATCTGTCTAATTGTTAGTCAGGTTTCAGCTATCTTTTTTTGTGTCACCACATATATGTTTTTTGAGATTGCCATAAAGTAATTTTTTTCTAAATTTCTCAACTTTTATTCCCCAACAAGTTTAAAGCAAATAAGCCTCACGCTCATTGCACAAGACTACTTTATTATCCTCATTTCTCACATTTTATGTTTTAGTATCTTACTACTTCCAAATAGGGATTTTAAAGATAATTTTGTGTTTCTTAGAGAGCAGGTTTAGTAATCGTGCTTGGAAGTCTGTATCCCTTTATGTCTGTAAATCTTTCTTCCATATATTTAAATATGAACATTAAGCTCACTTGGTAGACTATTTAGAATTTTTTTATTAAACCACCATGAGAGAAACCATTACAAAGCTGTTCATTATTGGGTTTCAGTCAAACAGTATTACAACACCCATCCCTACATCAGTGTACATTTTCTAGCACTACTGTACCCAGTTTTCCACCCACATCCCCCACCAAGCATGACTCTATGGCAGGCAATTTTCTTCACTTTCTCTCACTCACCCTCCTTCACTCCTTCCCCACACTATCTTTCATCCTTTTCTTCTTTGTGGTTTGCAATACAGACACTGAAGGGTTATCATTTATATCCCTTATCTACTTCCAACACTCAGTTCTAGTCCACTATGACCATTTCCAACTATTATTTTTTACTGATGCCTTATCTATCTTACCTACAGTCTTCCCATCACAAACATGTAGATTACAACCACAAACAAATCTTCCTGGAGCCTCTTTTCCCGACGTTGGATATTAGTCCAGTAAGCCAGTGCTGTTATGCTGTTGATCAGCACATCACAGTGAGCTGACAGGGCACAGAAGGGGACCAGGGCAGAAGTTTATCTCATTGTCATGGGCCCAGGGATCAAAATAGGGGTTGAAGAGACAGTCCAGCGAGGAGGGCCTTTGCCGACCCTGATTTCATCCTCACATCCCCTATAAGGTCCCTGAGCACCACCAGGAGCAATTCCTGAGTGCAGAGTCAGGAGTAATCCCTGAGCATCCTTAGGTGTGACCCCTTCAAAATTTGAAGAGGTTAGTCACAGGCTCACAGACATGGGGCAGAGCTGCTACCGGCTCTCCCTGTGCCCAGCTGCTCACGAGGCGCCTGACCGGGATGGCGGGTTCTAGCCCTGACCCGCCACCCCAGCAGAGCCTCCTCAAGAGCCCAGATGACCCTCCAACTCCATGAGGGCCATCATTTTCCACATCCGACTCCCTCTCATCAGAACTCCACCCAGCAGAATTGCTAATCACAGCCTGGCCCATCGAGACCCACCCTACAGCAGTCTTTTTCAAGCGCAGCCCTGGTATGCTGATCCAGAGACTCACAGACATGGGGCAAAGCTGCTACCGGCTCTCCCTGTGCCCAGCTGCTCACGAGGCGCTGACGGGATGGCGGGTTCTAGCCCTGACCGCCACCCCAGCAGAGCCTCGCAAGAGCCAGATGACCCTCCAACTCCATGAGGGCCATCATTTTCCACATCCGACTCCCTCTCATCAGAACCCACCCAGCAGAATTGCTAATCACAGCCTGGCCCATCGGGACCCACCCTGCAACAGTCTTTTTTCAAGCGCAGCCCTGGTATGCTGATCCAGAGACTCACAGACATGGGGCAAAGCTGCTACCGGCTCTCCCTGTGACCAGCCACTCACAAGGCACCCAGGATGGATGGTGGGTTCTAGCCCTGGCCCGCCACCCCAGTAGAGCCTCGCAAGAAGCCAGACAACCCTCCCACTCCATGAGGGGCCACCATTTTCCACATCCAGACTCCTCTCTTATCAGAATTCCACCCAGCAGAAGAGCTGATCACAGCCCAGCCTCGACCATGCGGATCGCCAATAAATGCTGGAGATCAGAGGTGACTACCATGCCACCCTGCACGGCAGAGCCTGGCAAGCTACCCATGTCATATTTGATATGCCAAATACCAGTAACAATATATACCTCGTTCCCATGACCTGATGGAATGGTTTGAGGTTCTTTATGTTCCTGGAGCAAGCAGATGCCCTTGGGCTCTACTAGCATGAGACAGGACATATGGAGATATTACTGGTACCTGCTCAAGCAAATCGATGATGAACGGGAAGACAGTGATACAGTGATATGGTGAACATTTTTATAATATCCCCCAAATGAATGCAGTCATTCTATACCTGTCCTCCTTCTGACTCATTTCACTCAGCATGATACTCTCCATGTCCATTCATTTATAGGCAAAGTTCACGACTTCATTTCTCCTAACAACTGCATAGTATTCCATTGTGTACCGTAGTTTCTTTATCCAGTTGACTGTTCTCAGATACTCAGGTTGTTTCTATATTCTGGCTACTGTGAATAGTGCTGCAATGAATATAGAGGGACAGATGGTATTTTTGCTGTATGTTTTTGGGTCCCCAGGATATGTTCCCAGGAGTTGTATCACTGTATCACTGTCTTCCCGCTCATCATCGGGTTTGCTCGAGCCGGCCCCAGTAACATCTCCATATGTCCTGTCCCATGCTAGTAGAGCCCAAGGGCATCTGCTTGCTCCAGGAACATAAAGAGCCTCAATCCATTGCGGAATGAGGTCTATAATTGTTATTGGTATTTGGCATATCAAATACAACACGGGTAGCTTGTCAGGCTCTGCCGTGCAGGTAGCATACTCTTGTAGTCATCTCTAAGTCCAGCATTTATTGATGGCGGCCGCGCGAGCCAGGCTGTGATAGGCTGGTCTGCTGGGTGGAGTTCTGACAAGAGAGAAGTCCGGATGTGGAAAATGGAGGCCCTCATGGAGTGGGGGGTAATCTGGCTTGTTGCAAGGCTCTGCTGGGGTGGCGGGCCAGGGCAGAACCTGCCATCCCTCCTGGGTGCCTCGTGAGCAGCTGGGCACAGGGAGAGCAAGTAGCAGCTCTGCCCCATGTCTGTGAGTCTCTGGCCCGGCATACCTGAGCTGGATTTAAAAAGATTGCTTCGAGGGTGGAACTCGATGAGCCGGTCTGTGATAGGCTGGTCTGCTGGGTGGAGTTCTGACAAGAGAGAAGTCTGGATGTGGAAAATGGAGGCCCTCATGGAGTGAGGGATCATCTTGCTTGTTGCAAGGCTCTGCTGGGGTGGCGGGCCAGGGCTAGAACCCGCCATCCCTCCTGGGTGCCTCATGAGCGGCTGGGCATAGGGAGAGCAAGTAGCAGCTCTGCCCCATATCTGTGAGTCTCAGTGCATTCTGGTACAGTTTTATGTACCTTGAGAGAGAGAGAGGAGTTGTATGGCTAGGTCAAATGGGAGCTTAATCTCTAGTTTTTTTTTTAGGAATTTCCATATTGTTTTCATAAAAGCCTGGATCAGTCAGCATTCCCAACAGCTGCTTCATGAAAGTCCCTTCTCCCCACATCCAACAGGGTTGGAAGGTCGCAGGGCCGATCAGTGGGGTTGACTCAAGCGTGTGTCCCACCAGCGCTGGTTGTTCTTGTTCTTTTGGATGTGTGCCAGTCTCTGTGGTGTAAGATGATATATCATTGTTGTTTTGATTTTCATTCCCCTGATATTTAGCTATATTTTTTTCATGTGCCTTTTGGCCAATTGCTTTTCTTCATTGAGGAAATATGTGTCATATCTTCTTCCCATTTTTGATGGGGTTGTATTTTTTCTTATTAAGTTCTACAAGTGCCTTGTATATCTTTCATATTATCTCCTTATCAGATAGACCAACATTGCTCCAAGGGTTTGCTCACATGTGCTGGGGAGAGACCACGCTGACCAGACTCGGAGTGGAGATTTGGGCCCTGCCCTTTCATCCGCCTCCATACCAGTTGCCCCAGAAAGAGAGACCCACCCATGCCAGACCCACCGCTCTGTTGGCGCACGGCCGCAAAGTGGCGCGGCAATATTCTTTAGATAATGCTGATTTTACGATAAGGTCCTTCCCAAGATCTTTCACATTTATACATTGTATACAGTTCTAGACAGATTCTTACTGATACCAGTAAGCCTAGCAAGAAGCCAGAGCAACCCCACACATACGGTCAGTCATTCTCAACATCCAGACTCCATAGTTACTCAGAGCTCCATCCAAGGGAAAACCTGATCTTTCCCTTTAAGTTTCATCAGTAAATGTTCGAGATGAGAGCCTTCTATTGAGAGTATACCACCTACATGGCCGAGCCTGGCAAGCCACCGGTGTTTTATTTATTTGTTATGCCATAAACTAGTAACAATTATGGACCTCAATTCCATGACCTGAAGAATGATTTGAGGCTCTTCCTGTCCCTGTAGCAAGCAGATGCCCTTGGGCTACACTTGCTTGTGACAGGACTTATGGAGATGTTACTGGTGCCCACTCGAAAGCAAATCGATGAACAATGGGAAGACAGTGATACAGTGATCAGACAGATATTGGGTGAATATTTCCCATTTTGTGGGCTATCTTTGTATTGTGGTCTCTGTTTCATTTGAGGTAAAGAAGATTTTAGTTTAACATGGTTCCATTTGTTTTCTTTGCTTCCATGTGCTTGGTCAGTGGTGTTTCATCTTTGAGGATGCCTTTAGCTCCAAAGTCGGAGGGTTTTGCCAACATTTTCTTCTATGTACTGTATGGATTCAGATCTGATGTCAAGGACTTTAATCCATTTTGATCCGACTTTGTTCCTGGTGTTAGATAGAGGTCTGAGTTCATTTTTTTACATGTAGCAGTCCATGCACTTATCTGGGCATGTCTAGGTAGAGAATTTTTGTTTGGATTTCTATTTATTTCAAAATGTTGGCTGTATCATACCATTTTCTTCTGATACATAGGATTTCTATTTGTTAAATATACTATGAGTCTTATGGGAACTCCTTTAGGGATTGTTCTTGCTGTTTTTAGAATTCTCACTTTATTTATTTTTTGCCATTTAAGTACACTATGTCTTGGCATTCTTCTATTTGGGTATAATTTGTTTGGGACACTAGGCTTTTGATCTAAGTATATGGCTCAATACTCAGACTGGGAAAATTCTGTTCTAATTTATTCTGCTAGTGCATTCTGCATTCTGTCCATGTCTGGAATCCTTGTGTTGTGAAGATTATTCTTGATGATTCCCATAGGCTTTATTTTTCTCATTTCTTTCTGCCTTCTATTTTGATAGTTTTATGTACCTTGTCATCAAGCACTCATGTTTCTTGGATTCTGTCACTCTTCTGAATACCTTTACTGTGTTCATTAAGCTCACTTACTACTGTGTTCTTCAGTTTAGTGATTTCTAATTAAAGTTTTATCATAACATTTTTTCTCATTGGTATTCTCTTCTGTTTCTTTACTCAATTTAATATGCATCCTTACCTCTTTTACCATTTTTATTTTAGTTTCTTGTTTAATTTTTTATTATACCACCAGGAGATATACAATTACAAAGATTGTTAATGTTTGGGTTTCAGTCATACAGTGTCCAGCACCTATCCCTCCACCAGTGCACATTTCCCACCACCAATGTCCCCTGATTCCTTCCCCCTCCCCCAGCCTTCCTCTATGGCAGGCACTTTTGCCTCTTCTCTCTCTCTCTCTTCCTTAGACATTGTGGCTTGTAATACATACATTTAGAGGTTATCATGTATTTCCCTTTGCCTACATTCAGTGTTCAGTTCTAGGCTGGTATTATCATTTCCAACTTTTATTAGTACATTGTTCCTTTCTCTGTCTTACCTAACCTCTGACTCCCACACACTTTCAGCAGATTCCACCCACTGAAAAGACCTCCTGATCCATGTTTGCCTGACCTTGGATATTGGTATCATACTATTTTTTATATTCCATAAATAAATGCAGTCATTCTATATCTGTCCTTTTCCCTCAGGCTTATTTCACCCATCATGATCCCTCTCTATGCCAATTCATTAATAGGCAAATTTCATAACTTCGTTTTTTCCTAACAGCTGCAAAGTATTCCATTGTGTAGATGTACCACAAGTTTCTTTATCCAGTTGTCTGTTCTTGGGCACTCCTATTTGGTTTCTTTATTTGGGAAAGTAGAGAACTTTTTGTGTTTGGGACTCTTTCCAGGCTTTTGTCCTACCCATTAATGCAGATGAGTTCTTCTGCTTCTTCATTGTGTCTGGCATGCTGTGAGGGCTCTGGTTGAGGGTCTGGTTCAGTGGAGGTCTGAGTGATAGTCTCAGGTTCGTGTTCTGCAATTGCACACAGAGATTGTGGCTCTGAATGTTAGTCTGGACTAATGCTGTGAATTTGTAATCATAAGCTTACTTTGCATTAACTGAATCCCTGAGGATACAGTTCTGTCTCCCCAGAGTTCACCATTTGCATTGACACTGGCTGTGATTTTGATTTTTCCCTGTGGGGAGTAAATGGGAGCTTTTAGTTGGAAATATCCTATGCACATGTTTTCCTTTGTTGGAACAAATCTCCTTTCTGCCCCTGGACCAACTCCTGCATTCAGAAGGAATCTGGGAAGGACAACTGTAATTTTTGCCTGGGACAGGCATGTGCCCATTTGTTGCTAACTTCCATTGGCTAAAAAGGAAGCAAGTGGGCAAGACCGCTTCTCTGATCAGTTTGTGGAGGGCCACAGATATATACCTATTGTAACTGCTGTATGTGGACATCTGACCCAGCCTAGTTATTGCACCCTGATTAGGTTTTGTGGGTCAAGTTTTTTAAATTGGAGAGCGGATTTTTTTTGTGCCTTAGCAGTTTCCACTCCTCAGAGCATACTCCTTATGTGCTCAGCTGCTCCTGTTTCACGTTGGATAATTTACTGGAGCTGGTTGCTGGATATTCCTGTAAATTTCCTCTTAGAGGGCCCATGCAGAATTCTGTGGGGCTGTTTTTTTTAGGAGTGGGGAGGAGCAGTGGGAAACTGGTCGTTTGAGCTATACCCGGTGGTGCTCAGGATTTAGTCCTGCCTCTATGTTCATAGGTTATTCCTGGTAGGCTCAGAGTAAAATATGCGGTGCCAGGGATCAAAGTAGAGAGTCTTCTGTGTAAAAGAAAAGTGCCTTCAGGGGCCGAACCGATAGTCCAGCGGGTAGGGCGTTTGCCTTCCATGCAGTCGACCTGGATTCGATGCTAACTCCTGTACTATCTTTCTTGCTCTGTTTTCATGTGTGG
>JAJIBD010018005.1:0-22400 GCA_021461705.1 Cryptotis parvus
TGTCAAAGAAGTAAACAAGGAGTATAAGTAAATATTAAAATGTTTAAGAACGGGTGAAAATATAGAACTGTGGAGTACAAATGAAGATCATGATGGTTTAAATAAAATAAGGTATTTTTTCTTTACAATCAGAAAGTGGTAACTTAGGTTTGATAGAATGGGTGATATGTTTAAAAGGGCATAATTATTGACTATAAAATAGATGAAATATTCTGTTTTTTTGAGTTGGCTAGTTATATATTTTATGATTATAATTACATTTTGAAATGTACATAAATGTATATTCAAAGCATTTACTATAATGTAATAAATGATAGTACCCTAAAACTGAAGATTTAGTGAGCATGAAAGAAGCTTGAAGAATGAAAGAAGGGAGATGCAGTGGTCTATTTCTTGACATGTATGACATGTACACAAATGTCCATCTATGTTTCGTTATAATTTACTCTATAATAAAACTCTGATACCCAATAATATATGTTTCTGATTTATTTTCTTCTATAAACAGTTATAAGCTGAATGTGAAAAGCAATTAAGCTTTGAATAGCGTGAAATGTAAAAGAAAAGAGAGAGAAATGCAAGTTAGGTTTCAGCACAATTGAATGAATTAAAGAATTTCCAACATCTTTTCTTCCATTTTGTTGTTGCTATTCTGTTCAGCTAGATGAAATATGGCTTTGAATTTTGAACTTTCATACAAGGTAAGGAAGCCCAGTAAAAAAGAAAAGCTAGCAAAAAAAGATGAATACAAGATATGAGAAGCAGAAACATTGACACACTCCAGAAATAGATCAACGTTTCATCAAGGTTATTTATTAAAAAGTGTAAGAGTGGGAAAAGGCAGATTATAGTAGGCAAGCACTTGGGATACCAGATTTCTTTCATAATTATTTATTAATTCATCATTATGAGGCATGAATTAATACACTTGATAGCATTGCAGTGTTTCTCCATTAGCAAGTCTGATTTCCTAGATATTCTCAATTTGTGGACGGGATGTCAATAGAAGGAATGCAATTTTTTTGCTTTGCTTTAAGGTGAAGAACTCTCACCTAACTACAAAATGTTATCAGTTGGTTTGGTGGGGTCCATGGAGAATAAACAATGTAAGAGCAGAGGCTGCTGAACCTGGAATTTTGAAGCCCACTAAACCCAGGAAGACACTATTAATCTTCTGGTAATGACCACAGAGCAGAGAGGAAAAAAAGCTGAGGGAAAGGCTACTAAGTCTGGACACTAATGCCATATTCACTCTCTTCTATAATACAAGTACTTGATGAAATACTCAGATGCAAAAATGAGTATAAAATGAGGAGTATCTACCTTATGTTCTCTTGACTACCTATAACAGTACAAGAAGCGACCACTACTAATATTGTAGATCCTTACCCAGCTAGATCTTTTAAAACATAAAATGGAAACATATAAATGGGTTTTTCTTTTCTCTTTCTTCATGTCAAGTTAAATTCTACCATATCCCCAAAAGAAGACCTGAAGATTTCTTTCCTCATGAGGAACATTCATAGTCCCTGTTAAATATACCTCAAGCAGACCCTTCCTGGACAAAACAAATACCTTCCATGTGGTCTTTGCTTATTGACAACAGGGAATGGCTCTGACTATGTTACAAAACTCTCATCATCTCGAACTTAAAATCTGAAAGTAATCTCCACTCCAACAACCCCTTGATGCCACTAATTGGACACAGAATCTCCCCTTCCACACAAAGAATATTAAACTTATTCCCTTACCAGTAATTTGAAATGAGATGCAGATTTTGCCACTTTATATATATATCACTTGTATATATATATATATATATATATATATATATATATATCACTTGTCTTCCTGTTCATCGATTTGCTTAAGCATGCGCCAATAACATCTTCATATGTTCTGTCATATGCTAGTATAGCACAAGGACATCTGCTCGCTCCAGGAACATGAAGCGCCTCAAACCATTCCTTCAGGTCATGGGAATGAGGTGTATAATGGTTACTGGTATTTTGCATATCAAATACGACACGGGTAGCTTGCCAGGCTCTGCCATGCCGGTGGGATACTTTTGTAGTAGCCTTTCATCTTGTGCATCTATTAATGAACTCCATGGCCGCAAAGTGGGCCCATGAGAAGGGAAAGATCAGGTATTCTGCTGGGTGTAGCTCTGACGAGCTGTGGAGTCTGGATGTTGAAAATGGTAGCCTTCATGGTGTGGGGTTCTTCTGGTTTCTTATGAGGCTCTGCTGGGATGGTAGATCAGGACTAGAACCTGACTTCCCTTTTGGGTGCCTCATGATCAGCTGGGCACAGGGAGAGTTGGTAGCAGCTCTGCCCCGTGTATCTGAGTCTGTGGATCAGGCATGACTGGGCTTGAAGTAGATGACTTTAGGGTGGTACTCTGACGAGCAGGGCTTGTGATCAGCTCTTGTGCTGGGTGGAGCTCTGACAAGCTGTGGAGTCCAGATGTTGAAAATGGAGACTCTCATGGTGTGGGGGTTCCTCTGGGATCTATATGTATATATATAGATCTATATATCCATATATATATGTGTATATATCTATATATCAAAAATGAGAGATATATATACATATGTATATATAGGTCTATATATCCATGTACATGTATGTATGTATATATTTAATTACCCTCTTAAAAATTGTATTATACCATATGGGATATAGAATTACAAGGATGTTCATAATTGTGTTAATTGCCCTTTTACCTTTCTTCCATCTACCACACCCTACCTCCAGCCTGTCTCTATGGAAGACACTTCCCTTCTTTCTCCCTCTCTGTCCATTTAGGCATCATAGTTTGCAATACAGACATTGGAAGTATTACCATGATTTTCCTTTACCTATTCTTTACAAAGTTCTTATAGTGTGGTCATTTACCATTGCCTTTCTCATAGTGGTCCAGACCCTGTCCCAACTGCATTTTCCCCAAGAGGTTGAATATCAACCAGCAGGCATGATTTTAATCAAAGAAATTGTTTTCTGAGAATGCTAACCCCTAACCTCAAAAAGACCAGGAGACATGGGTTTGTTCTTCTCTCCCTCTGGATGTGTCTGAGAGGGAACAGGGAAGGAAGTTTACTTGACTATTTTATCATCATTTAATACTTAGGAATTAGTCCTCTTGGCCTCATTCAAGGACTATGGGATTTTATGGAGTTGCTTCTTTCTGTAGGTCTGTTGGACCATGTTGAAAATGATGCTTTCTTGGAAATAAATTGAAAAAATTAATACACCATTTTGGTTACCCTGAATGGAGTGATGTTCAAATCCCACATAGATTTCAATTCACAAAAATAGATTTTAGTCTTTCCCAAATTGTGAAAACAAGGGAAGAAACAGAGTATTATTTCATTTTGTGCTTGTGGGTGCACACCCAGTGTTGCTTAAGAAATGTATCTGGTGATACCTATGACCAAAGCACTCTTTGAGTTATCGCCCAAGCCTACAACTGAGAAAACTTAAGCAAGAGAGTTTCAGGGTAAGATAGCATCTAGAGGTTATCTGTAGAATTCCTACTTCTACCACCATATAGTAATCCACATTAAAGAGCAGCTATTAGTTTGATGCACTTTATATCCCTATGGAATAAATAGTTGTTTGACATAATATTAGTTAATGAAATTATTTTCAAAATGAAGCATATTAATAAAAGCAAAGGGAATTTGAATTTCCTATATCTCGAGGTGACTTCAATAGTTTGCTGAATATGAAAGGCAGAATTTTGGTACCTGTGATCTCCTTGGTTTTTAAATTCTTGTGAAGACTGTGAATATAATTCAAGTTAACAGACAATCGCCCTTAATATAGAGTATTTATCCTGGATTTTGCTAGTGGAACTTATGTATTCAAGTGAGTTCATAGAAGAAGAGAGTGGGAACCAAAACGGAGGCCAGAGAGATATGAAGCAATAAGGATTGTGGCTTTAAAGATGGAGAAGCTGTGTGGAATGTAGGCAGTCTGAAGTTCCTGAGAGAAAACACATTGCTGACAGTCTGTGAGAAATGGTAACCTCAGCATACAAGCACGTGAAGTTAAATTTGTTAAGCACCTAAATGAGCAGGAAAACAGATTCTTCTCAGAGCCTCCAGAAATGAATAGAGTATTGTTGGATGACAGGCTTAGCTAGCTTGGAAACTTTGCTCACAGCTTAATCTATTTACCTGTTTTTTAAGTCAAGGTTCATTCTAATGAGATCTCTCTTCTACGTAAACACTGATAGAGGATGTGTCAGTTACAGAATTCAACTCTGAATAACTTCTGACTTATACATCTACTAAGACTTCCATGTTATTTAGATTGGGCACTGCCTCCTCTTTAAACCTACTGGTCCCAGCGTACCAGTTGGTCCCAGGGACAGTTTGAATTTACCAGGCTACGTTGAAACTATCAATGAAGATTATAGGAAGGATCATATTAGGTTGCCCTCATGTAGGCAAGTGTGCTCCTTTCAGTATATGGAGAACAAGATACTCAGAATCATCCTGGGGCAGATAATAAATAAGAAGGACCTTGTGGTACCATCTAGATTGCATGAAGCCCATGAAATTAAGATGTTTTACTTTATACCAACCCCCTCTCTCTCTCTCCAGTGTTTTACATAAGAGATAATCTCGAGAAGAAGGGATTAGTCCTTGGCCTAATCCTTTGTTTAGACCTGTAGTAGGGTGTGGCACCACCCTTCTACACTATTCTACTATCTAGAAGCTGTTTAGGTTCTTTGTTTACAGAATCTTCCTGACAACACTTAGGATTACCTGGTGTATATAAGGGGACTGACTTGAGGCACTCATCCCCTTCTTCGGGTAGGACTCCTCTCGGTTGAGATCCTCTCTCCTTGGTGGGAGACTTGGGCTTTCATGTATGGTCTAAGTTCTGACCAGAGTGAGAGGTCTTTCATTACATTGAACTGTGGTGGTAGAGCTTTTGAACTATTAAAAGCCTTTTTGCACCTGCGCCGAACTTGTGAGTTTTCATCCTTTCCCGGGCAGCCTCGGAGGTAGAAGAGAACTTCTGTCCTGATACAGTCAGGGACCCCAGTGGCTCCCCCGACACAGTACTCCTACACTTTGATCTCTGCGTAGTGAGGCACAATCCCAGCAGAGAACCCAGTTAACATTTACTGTTTCCATACATTTGAACCATTAATACTCTGAAATAATAAATGGGCTTTAAGACACAATTTTTTTGTTTGGTTTCATTATGCTTTATCTTTTTCTTTTGCACTTTTTGGGAGGAGGCCACACCCAGTGGTGCGTAGGGTTACTCACAGCTCTGTGCTCAACGTCACTCTTAGAATTTCTTGGGGACCATGTGGTGCCTAGTATCAAGTCTTAATATCTGTAATATATTTTCATCCAAAGGGACAAATTTTTATTCACTGAAGTAGCTTTTTAATTGTATAAAAGAAAACAGAAAATCTCTTCATGTATGTTTTGTTATACACACAAACATTAACTGTCACACTTGGAGATATTTGTCAACAATTGAAGTATTTTCCTTACTTTTTTCTTTCAACTATCCCTTTGTAGTCCCTGTAACCAAAATTTGTAATTTGAGGTTTATTTCTTACCTTTATTTTCAGATTTCTCAAGCCTTACATATTTAGCAAAGCCACTTACACTTAGCCCATCAATGATAGATGAATAAATGATATTGTGTGTATTAATAATTTATTTTTATGAGATATATTTATTCAAGCTTATTTTTATGAGATATAGGCATATATCAAATACTTTTTATATACCTAAAAAGCATTGTATATCAATTATGCCCTTAAAATTGTGGCAAAACATAAACACTGATTTATTGTGTTGTATTTCTATTATAGAAAGGTAAGATTGGAAATAGGGGGCAACAGCCATGGGGCCCTTTACAGTGGTCAAACAAGAGACTATGTTATCAGTAGAAATGGAGGGAATTGGACAAATATTATATGAATGTACTATTATTATGTAATATGAGTGTGAGTGTGTGTGTGGTACTTGCACTCAAACGGCAGGCCCCACACATGCAGGCACTTTTTTCCCACTGAGTCAAATTCCCAGCCTGATAAAATGTATATTTTAATGTAGAAATAATAGGTAGCTGAAAACTCGGATATTGGAGGTAAGATAATTGAAAAGGATTTGAATCAAGGATGATTTTCATGGGGCCAGAGATATAATGCATTTGTTTAGGGTGACTCCTTGCTTTCAATCCGTGGCACCCCATATCATCTTCTAAGCTCCACCAGGAGTGATCCCTGAGTTCAGAGCCAATAGTAAGTCCTGAGAACAACAAGTGTGTCCCCAAAACAAAAAGTAACAGGGTTGAAAATTAGATTTATGGCTTTATTAATTGACTTGGTGTGTTAATTTTTAAAATGGTAGAAATTGGATGCAGGGTTGAGTTTGTTGAGGGCTGTGAACCTGATGAGTCTGGAGCGTATGTAGACACACAGGTGGAAATGTGGAACACTTAGAGGGTTTATGGATCTGGAATTTAGGGCCAGCTTTTTTCTTTTCTTTTCTTTCTTTTCTTTTCTTTTCTTTTCTTTTCTTTTCTTTTCTTTTTCTTTTGTCTCTTCTCTTCTCTTCTCTTCTCTTCTCTTCTCTTCTCTTCTCTTCTCTTCTCTTCTCTTCTCTTCTCTTCTCTCTCTCTTCTCTTCTCTTCTTCTTTTCTTTTCTTTTCTTTTCTTTTCTTTTCTTTTCTTTTCTTTTCTTTTCACTTTTGGGTCAAAAAACCCTAGCGATGCTCAGGGGTTACTCCTGGCTCTGCAATCAGGGAATTACTCCTGGCGGTGCTCGGGGACCATATGGGATGCCCGGGATTGAACCCGGCGGCATGGGCCAGCCACGTGCAAGGTAAAAGCCCTACCCTCTGGATATCGTTCCAGCCACTTTTCTTTTATTTTTAATCTTTAATGGCAAAGTACACATTCACTGTAGAATTTCAGCCAACAAGGGCCAGCTTTTAGATGATAAAGCCATGGATTTAGATAAGATAGCCTAGGAAGATGTCTGTTTCTGCTACATGTGTGAATCTGGAAAGTACCATGCTTAGTGAAGATAGTCAAAAAGGAGAGGGACAGACACAGAATGATCCTTCCCATGTGTAGGGTATAAAGAATCAGTAGAGGAATAACAAGTGTTCCAAGGAAACAGAAACTGAGAACTAGTATTCGGTAGGAATGTGCTGCAAGAGAGGAAAGTGAGGTGGGAATAAGATGGTTGGTAGTGGTTGACTCTAATACAATGGTAAGAGAGGAAGTGGGCACACTGGGGGAGAGTGATGCTGAATTGTGTCATGCATGAAACCCTACCATTAATAGCATTATAAATTACAATGAGATCTTTCTGCTGAGACTATACCACCTACACGGCAGAGCCTGGCAAGCTACCCATGTTTAATTTACTTGTTATGCCAAAAACTAGTAGCAATTATGGACCTCAGTTTCGTGACCTGAAGAATGGTTTCAGGCTCTTCCTGTCCCTGTCCCCTTAGGTTACACTTGCTTGTGACAGAACTAATGGAGATGTTACTAGTGCCCACTCGAGCAAATCGATGAACAATGGGAAGACAGTGATACAGTGAATAATTTACAAAGCTTTTATAATGTATGCATTTATAATTAAGTAAATCCACATGCATATCTATCAATCTTACAGAACACATAAAATTAAAAGGTAAAATTCAGGTTATAAGCTTACCTGTTGTTGCAGGACTCCTAAGGGCCACTGCATCTGCTCTGGATTGCCTCCTGCAAATCACTCCGTAGATAAGGGGGTAGTCTAAATGTGGCAGTTTATCCGACCATGTATGCTGTACTAGCTGGTATAAATATTCTCCCATGCTACCACAATCATCGTGGGACTAGCTAGATCTTACCAGCATATTAGCCTGGCCAACGTAGGACACCTAAGTAATTAGACCAGAGAGTAATGCTGTTTGCCTCCAAGCAAACAAGCATGGCTCCCCCTGATATACTCAAAGGCAACTAAAATATAAAACTACAATGAAGTAGAGGAGACTTGTGAAGGCTTGGAGAAATATTTAACTGGCATTAGTATTAATCTTTGATACAGAGACATGCCATCTCAGAAACCCCCTTCTCTACCCTATAAAGGCACTCCCAGGCAGATCTTGGCTCAAAACATTAGCATACTAAAGGGCCTAGGTGAGGTGCAGGGAGGAATTCCCTAAGGGCATTTGACCCTCCATGCTTTCCATAACAATGGGAGTAAGGTCTGAGTTGCAGGGATATAAACTAGCCGGTTTTCCTCTCTCGCGCGCTTCTTTGTGGGCTCTTGCTCTTTGTGAGCGTTCACCCTTCTTGGAAGTCTTCTCCTTTTACAAAGCCTTTACACGTGGTGGCCGCCATCTTGGCCTACACGTGGCTGGGGTTCTAGCCTGGAATCCTAAGCACCGGGCTTTTCCTTTTGCTGATTTGTATGCCTGAACCTGTGATAAGTAAAGCCTTTTTAAAACTGCATCGGATTCCTGAGTTTTCATCCATTCCTCGCCGGCTTCGGAGGTAGAAGGGAACTTCGCTTCCCTGGCACTGTCGGGGCCCCAGGGGAGTGCCCCGACAACCTTCCACATTTTTTCTTGGTCTCAACTATTTATTGGGCCATTTCTTATACCTTTTTAAGGAATAAGCCTATTTCAATATGTAATGTTTTCCAAATCAAAGAAAATCTCCCCAAATAGCAAAATTCTGAACATCTGAGAAAGAATTGTAAAATATTTGACCATCAATGTCCTAAATTCCCTCCCCCTTTCCCTAACCTGCCTCTATGGCAGATTCTTTATCTCTTCTCTCTCTCTCTCTTCTTTCTCTTGCACATTGTGGATCGCAATACATATATTTAGAGGTTATCAAGTGTATCTTTTTGCATATAGTCAATGCTTAGTTCTAGGCTGGTATTATAATTTTCATATAACTGCTCGAGGCAGTTCGTGGGCAGGGCCACCAGGCCTCCAGGATGGGTAAGAGAGGGAAGAGGTAGCCCAGCTCAATTTCCAGGAATGCAGGAACACCGGTGACTTCCACCTCCAAGAACCGCCTACCTGGGCTCGAACTCAGCTGCTCTGAGCTGGTCTGAGTTCAGCGTCTCTCTTGCGTAGGTTCTGAGATCTGTAGGGTCTGGACCATGATAATGGCAGCTATTATGGTGAGCGAGTCTCATCCGGCTGCTTCTGAGGGGCCCTACAGAAGTGATGGGCCCCACTCCCAAAACCCGTCTTGCACCTGGGAGCCTCATGGTCTGCTGAGCTAGGGGGAGAGCAGATGGCAGTTCTCCCTCATGTGTCTGAGTCTCTCATCTTTCTCTCTATCTCTCTATTTCTCTCTCTGTATCGCTCTCTCTTCTCCTACACCTCATGACTTCCCCTTACGGTTTATGATGCAATTATCTTTGTGTATATTCAGTAGTGAGTTCAAGTGTGACATTATAGTTCTTCATTCCCCATGAATGTCCCCAGTTTGTTACAACTACAATGATCATTATGGTGTACATATGTGAACGATCCTGGGAAGGACCTGGTCCTAGCTTACTTTTGTTATCTAAGCCTTTGTGCGGTTGCGCACTGTCACAGCTATGCATCTGGTCTCCCTTTTCTGGTTCATCTGGTTGCAGAGGCCGTGAGCCCGTAGTCATACCCACTTGCATGGGGAGATGGAGGAGCTCAAATCCCTGCTCCAATTCCGTCAAGCATGGCTTCCACCCACATGACTGCTTTGCCCTAGGAGATACGTTGGTCTCGGCCGGGGACTAGCCAATTCCTCAGAGACTCCATGGGCTGCTTCATGTGGGCTGGCAGCACAGCTGTGCATCTGGTCTGTCCCTTGTCCAGTTCATCTCTATTGTTATTGTTTTTGGCATATCGAATATGCGACAGAAAAACACAGATATTTATGTAATTTCTAATTAACAACATTTTGAAGTTAAATATTTTTATGACTTTACCTATATTTTAGTTATCTTGGTAGCTAATAATGAACTTATGCTCTTATTTACTTATTTATTTATTTATGTATTTATTCATTCATTCATTTATTTATTTATTTATAATGGAATTGTCATGCAATAGACCATTTCAAAGCTGTTTATAATTGGGTTTCAGTCATATATTGCTCCAGCATCCATTCCTCCACCAGTGCACATTTCCCAAAACCAATGTGCCCCATTTCCCACCTCCCACCTCCCACAATCTGCCTCTATGGCAAGCAATTTTCTTCTCTTTTTCTCACTTTCTCTCTCCTTTTGTGTATTGTGTTTTGCAAAAGAGACATTGAAGGGTTATCAGACATATTCCTTTACCTATTTTCATTATTCAGCTCTAGTCTAATATTACTATTTCCAACTGTTGGGTGATGCTCCACCCATTAGTCATTGATCTTTGCATTTGGTATTGCAAATCTTTCCTCTGTATAATCCATTTGCTTATCTTTAGGCCAGATCTTTATACCAAAGAGATATCCTTTGTAAACATGAAAGGAGTGTGGGGGAAGGCACTTGTCTTTTGACTCAATTAAAGGATCCTGAAATCCTGTCATACTTTCTAAATATAAGCCCTGGTTCCATCTAGATTGATATATTTACATTCACCACAGGTCCCCTGAGAGGGACTGAATGATACCAGGAATAGAGCCACCCCTGGATATAAAAGGGGCAATCCTTAGGGAACTTAGTTCTACTAAGATTAAATGAAAGGTCACACTAGCTTGTCCCATCTAAAGTCAAGCTTGTAGGGGCCTCACAGTATAAAAGGCTTTGAAAAAGAGCAAGAGCACTTAAAAATTAGTCTGGAGCTGAGTAGACCTGACAAAGGACCTTGTGGGTGATGGAGCTACCAATCTAGCATGGGGACATAGTTGAATTATATGACATAATCCCTCATGAAAATACACCCTACAGACTGGCCCACAAGAGACTTTGGCTTTAGGCAGGCTGGCAGACAATGGATTTGGTCTAGAGGCATGCATGTGTATGGATGAGCATCTGGATCAGAGCACATGGTCAGTGCATCTAGTCAACAGCTCTTGATCTGTGGCAGCCAATGGCCAATGTGGTGGTGGCAGAATGTGTTTAACTGTTGGTGTAGAGAGAAGTTGGTAGAAGTAAAAGCTTTTTTGGATTGTCTATACTGGTCAGTCATTGGTCCTGGAGCATGGCCAGGGATCTAGATGAATCCTAATATTCATCTAATACGGTTATGACATTCAAATATTATTGTCAGGCTGGTCCTTTCTCTATCTTATCTAGCCGCTGCCCCCAAACATTTGTGGTATATTCTAACCCTTGAAAAGTCCTCCTGGCCCGTTTTGCCTGCCCTTTAATAGTGGTCTCATACTACTACTAATTTATATCCCACAAATTAATGCAGTTGTTCTGTATCTGTCCTTGTTCTTCTGATTAATATCACACAGCATTATATTCACCATGTCCATCCATTTATGAGCAAATTTCATGATTCATTTTTCCTAACAGCATAGTATTCCATTGCATAGATGTACCATAGTTTCTTTATCTAGTCTTCTGTTCTTGAGCACTCAGGTTGTTTCTAGATTTGGACTATTGTGAATACCGCAACAATGAACATAGAATTGCAATTGGTGTTTCTTCTGTGTGATTTTGGGCCCCCAGGGTATATTCCCAGGAGTGGTATTGCTGGGTCAAAATGGGAGCTCAATTCCTGGCTTTTGGAGGAATATCCATATTGTTTTCCTAAATGGCAGGAACAGTCAGCATTCTTACCAGTCATGAATGAGAGTCTTTTTTCTACACAGCAGCACTAGTTGTGCTTGTTCATTTGGATGTGTGCTAGACTCAGAGTGTGAGATGATTATCTCTTTGTTTTGGTTTTCATCTCCTTGATGAGTATGACAAGATCATTTTACATATGACTTTTGGCCATTTTAATTTTTTTCTTTGAGAAAGTTTTTTATTCATTCCTTCTCCCCTTTTTTGATGAAGTTTGATGTTTTTTCTTATAAAGCTCGACCAGTGCCTTGTATATCTCGGATATTAACTCCTTACCGGATGGGTACTGAATAAATACTCTTTTCCAGTTTGTGGGCTTTCTTTGATTCTTGGTCACCATGTTTTGAGGTACTTTTGCTCTTCTTATTTTTTTTTGCAATTAAAATATAAGAATTGTTGGGACTGGAGAAACAGTACAGGGTTAAAGTAATCACCTTGCATTCAGTCAACTCTTGTTTGAACCCAGTCACCATATGGTCTCTTTGGTATGGCTGAATATATTCCTATGGTTTGCAAGCACTGCCAGTGGCTGCTGTTTCTTAGAAACGGCAGGAGTAGTCCAGGTAATCCCCAGAACCACAGGACCCTGAGAAGAAGAGCATCCTGCAGCTCTCTTTACCTACAGATTGGCCAAAAGTGACAGAGAGGGGACCCACAGGTCTTCATAGCACTGCCCTACAAATTCAAAAATAAAATTATTGCATATACTTCAGCCCTAAAACACCATTCATTTATATACATATACATAGCTAAAGTATTTCTATCACTTGATCACTTGATCACTTGAATCCCGTTATTCATTGATTTGCTCCAGCGGGAGCCAGTAACATTTCCATTGGACCCTATCACGTGCCAATGTAGCCCAATGGCATTTAGTTGATTCAGGAATATGAAGAGCCTCAAACGTTCCTTCAGGGTCTTTACAAGGAAGTCTGACCATCTTGTAGGTGGGTGGCCACGTGATCTTTTGACATCCTGTGGGATCCAGTCGGTAATGGCTCTAGTCCAGCGGTTGTCTCCAAATCGCATTACATGTCCAGCCCATCTGATTTTCGATGCCTTGGCAAACGAGACAGCATCCCTGATTCTGGAATAGCGACGGAGTTCAGAACTCCGGATTCCTTCTCTCACTTGAGTGAGGTGTGATATTCCAAGCATAGCTCTTTCAATTCCTCTCTGGGAGACCCAAATAGCATTCTCATCCTGCTTTCGTAGGGCCCAGGTCTCTGAGGCGTATGTTAATGCAGGGAGAACAGTGGAGTCAAAGAGATGTGTCCAAAGCCGGAGGTTCTTTGTCCTTTTTAGCTATTTTTTTCGATGTCTTTGAAGGCATTCCATGCCGCTCTCTTCCTCCTGCGCAGCTCAGGTTTTAGGTCGTTCATCATGTTGACTTCTCGACCTAGGTACACATAACTGCTGCATTCAGAGATGTTTGTTCCATTGAGAGTGAATGGGGCCTCTGGAACTAGTTCATTCTTCATGAACATTGTTTTCTTTAGATTCAGCTGTAGACCTATCTTTCCAAATTCTCGGTCAAAGTCAGCCAGCATTTGTGCCACTTGGCTAATGTTTGGTGTTATTAGAACAATGTCATCAGCGAAGCGGGAGGTGGTGTAGTTGCCGACCATCTATCTTCACTCCCATTCCTTCCCATTCTAATTGTCGCATGATGTTCTCGAGGGTGGCACTGAAGAGTTTTGGTGAAATGGTATCACCCTGTCGAACCCCCTCTTTTCACATTAATGATCACTTCTTTTGTAGAATGGTGAGATCCTGGTGGTGAATCCGTAATACAGCTCACGAAGGATCTTGATGTATTGGCTTTGAAAACCCTGTTTGGCTAGGGCTTCTATGACTGCTTCAGTCTCCACAGAATCAAAGGCTTTCTCTAAATTAATGAACATGAGACAGAGCGGCATCTTGTACTCCCTACAAACCTCGATAAGCTTGGTTACTGTGTGGATATGGTCGATTGTGCTGAATCCTTTCCGGAAGCCTTCTTGCTCGCATGGTTGTCCTTCATTTAGTGTTCTGCTAATCCTGTTCAGGATCTTCTTGGTCCTATCTTGGCATTAAAATCACCGACTATGATCTTGTAGAAGGTGTGATCTTTTTATAGAACTCCTCCAATTCCATGTAGAATTTCTCAATTTCATCTTCTTTGTATGTGGATGTTGGTGCATAGACAATGAAGATAGAAATTGCTGGCAGTGGGCCACATCTCCCTCAAGTGTAATCGTCCTATTCGGTTTGTTAGGCATTCAAATGAATCAATGTTTACGGCCATGTTCGTGTGGACAAGGACACCAACGCCACCGATGCCTCTTTCATCGCATGTTCCAAGTAACAATTATTCTCCGGTGTCAAATACAGCATGATGCAACTGACGCCTCCTTGTCTCAGTCTGACCAATGATGTCGCATTCTGATCTTTTTTGCTTGCAGCATCAGATCTTCAATATATGCTTCCGATGCCAGCGTACGTGCATTGAAAATACAGACAGTCATTTAAGCCCTTCTTCGCTTTGGCAGCCTAGGATGGCCATGGAATTTTGTCAGGCACTGCTTGTTTGCCTTTCTTACTGCTGCCGTATTAAGGGCTCTTTCGGGTCAGGAAAATAAACATTTCTGTTACTGGATTTGGCATATCGAACATGCATCGGACAGCTTGCCAGGCTCTGCCATGCGGGCGCTATATTCTCATTACTTTGTGGTACTCCCTCAGAGGGGTGGGTTGAATATTTACGCTAATTTGGAGGTAAATCGCGCGCCGCAGAATTTCGTTTGCCAAGGCATCGAAAATCAGATGGGCTGGACATGTAATGCGATTTGGAGACAACCGCTGGACTAGAGCCATTACCGACTGGATCCCACAGGATGTCAAAAGATCACGTGGCCCCCACCTACAAGATGGTCAGACTTCCTTGTAAAGACCCTGAAGGAACGGTTTGAGGTTCTTCATATTCCTGAATCAACCAGATGCCATTGGGCTACATTGGCACATGATAGGGTCCAATGGAAATGTTACTGGCGCCCGCTCGAGCAAATCGATGAATATCAGGATTCAAATGAACAAGTGATCTTTGTAGAATGGTGAGATCCTGGTGGTGAATCCGTAATACAGCTCATGAAGGATCTTGATGCATTGGGTTTGAACACCCTGTTTGACTAGGGGCTTCGATGACTGCTTCAGTCTCCACAGAATCAAAGGCTTTCTGTAAATCAATAAACGTGAGACAGAGCGGCATCTTGTACTTCCTACAAACCTCGATGAGCTTGGTTACTGTGTGGATATGGTCGATTGTGCTGAATCTTTTCTGGAAGTCTGCTTGCTCACATGGTCGTCCTTCATCTAGTGTTCTGCTAATCCTGTTCAGGATGACTCGTGTAAACAGCTTGTAGATGATGGACAACAGGTAGATGGGGCGATAGTTGCCAATGTCGTGAATGTCTCCCTTTTTGTACAGTAGAACTGTCCTGCTGGTTTTCCATTGGGAGGGCACCTTGCATTTTGACAGGAAGCGTGTGAAGAGCCGAGCTAGTGTATTGATGAGTACCGACGGCAGATTCTTCAGGTGTTCGGGACTGACTTTGTCTGGGCCTGGTACTGTTCCCTTCTTTACCGACGAGATGGCATGTCGGATTTCAGAAGGGAGAAGGTTGGGAATGACGTATCCATCCTGTGGAATTTGGTATTTGGGCAGGTGGATGTGGCTATCAAAGAGATTTGAGTAGAAGTCCTGGATAACCTTCTCCATTGCCTTTCTGGAAGATGTGATAGATCCATCAGGGTGTCGGAGGGCAGTCATCTTGGTCTTATAGTTGGCGAAGGACAAGCAGCGGTGCGAATGCTTTTCCCGGCTTCTGCTGCATCTTCCAGTATTTTTCTCTTCTGTCTTTGAGGTCTTCTTTTATTGCTTCTCTGCACCGCTTAGCAAGCTTGGAGGTTAGCATTTGGTCTCCTGAGGCTGGCACCTTGCCACGTTGGCGAATGAGCTCGAGAGTTTCTGAAGACAGGCGTTGTTTTGTGTCTTTCTCTCTCTCGGCATTCTTCGCACAATCATGGAGGTGCTGAACCAGTCGGTTGTATTCTTTATTGATGTCGTCAATGACGGTATCTTCCCATGTTGCTGCAATGGCGCCAAAGGGTTCCCAGTTGGTGGCCGTTCTGGGAGTTCTCTTCTTAAACTTTGCAGCCTTTTCTCCCCATTGTGGGAAGTAGAATTTTGCAGGAAGGAGATGGTGGTCCGATCCTGTTTGGAATTTGGGGATGACAGCTACATCGGTCAGATAAAACCATCGATTGAAGATGATGTGGTCAATTTCATTGTGGAACTGTCCGCCAGGAGATTCCCATGTCCAACGTTTCACTTCAGCTTTCTGGAACTGTGAGTCCCCATGAATGGTCTTGGTGGACATGATGAACTCAGTCTCTCACCCTGTTCGTTCCATTCTAGGCCATGGGTCCTGATGTGGAGTTCTTCAGCCGATCTTCTTGGTCCTATCTTGGCATTACAATCACCGACTATGATCTTGTAGAAGGTGTGATCTTTTTTATAGAACTCCTCCAATTCCATGTAGAATTTCTCAATTTCATCTTCTTTGTATGTGGATGTTGGTGCATAGACAATGAAGATAGAAATTGCTGGCAGTGGGCCACATCTCTTCAAGTGTAATCGTCCTATTCGGTTTGTTAGGCATTCAAATGAATCAATGTTTACGGCCATGTTCGTGTTGACAAGGACACCAACGCCACCGATGCCTCTTTCGTCACATGTTCCAAGGAACACTTCTTCTCCGGTGTCAAATACAGCATGATGGGACTGACGCCTCCTCGCTTTCAGTCAGACCAATGGTGTCGTACTTGATCTTTTTTTGCTTGCAGCATCAGATCCCTCAATATATGCTTCCGATGCCAGCATACGTGCATTGAAAATACAGACAGTCATTTTAGTCCTTCTTCGTTTTGGCAGCCTAGGATGGCCATGGAATTTTGTCAGGCACTGCTTGTTTGCCTTTCTTATTGCTGCCATATTATGGGCTATTTCGGGGTCAGGAAAATAAACATTTCTGTTACTGAATTTGGCATATCGAACATGCATCGGACAGCTTGCCAGGCTCTGCCATGCGGGCGCTATATTCTCATTACTTTGTGGGGCTCTTTCAGAGGGTGGGTAGAATATTTATGGTAATTTGGAGGTAAATCGAGTAGTTCAAGTATTTCTATAGTCATATTAATTAACATATCACTGCCTCATAAAGTTATCACTTAGTATGTCTGTGATAAAATTTTTTGAAATCTACCCTCAGCAAAATTTCAGTATTCAATAAAGTATTATAAACTTAATTTATCATCTGCTTATTCAATCTATTTACATTTGGTTTTATTTCTTTTTAAATGAATCCAGTAGGATCGTCCTTGCAGCACAAATCACCCATTTAAGATCAAGCAGAATTTGAAAAACGAGTAACCTATGTGGATATGAAGCTTATCCTCAATGCTGCCTGTTGTGCGAACTTCATTTAAGTGCATTGCCTCCTTACCTTCCAATTCTATAAAAGTTAGGTAGCCTAACAGTTAAATTAGTTGTCACTCTTGTTTAGGGACAGCTTAAACATTGGATTCAAGCATTTAAATATGGTAGAATTATATAGTGAAAGTAACTTTGTAAAACATCTAATAAATAAAATAAAATCGGAAAAAAAGAAATGCAAGGAATAGAATTATGAATATGTCAAAGAGAAGTAGTTTTGTCTTCATATATTTAAAATATTTTATACTTATATTTTATTTATGAATTATTTTGGGTCCACACCTGGCAGTGTTCAGAGCTTACTCCTGTCTCTTGCACACAGGAATCATTCGTGGCAGGTCCAGGGAACCATTGGCAGTTCTAGGAATGGAACTCAAGGTATGCCATGGGCAAGGCAAGTATCCTACTTGCTCCAGACCCTCTGTTTCAAGAAGACACATTACTCAGACATGATTAATATGCTAAGTTCTATAAATTAGAAGCAGTAATAAAACTAGTTTCACAGAAACAGCATGTGAGGTGCATAGGTCCTTAATGAAGTCAGAGAAGAGAGATTAGCTTAGGTATGGTACCACTTTTATTTAACATATATCCAGTTTTGTGGGAAAGAAACTTCCAACGGTTATTTCCACATCTAATGCCTCACTCTGAGCCCAGATTAGTATTTAGATAAATATTTCAAGGTATTGGAGCATAAAAATATTTTAGGAGACAGTTGGACCTACTTCTCTTCTAGGCAATTGGTTCATATTAATATTCTCCTTCCATTCTCATGTAGCAAGTGACATCTACAAAGAAAATATTTTGTTTCAGTTTATAGCCTGTACATTGTGGATTTTGATCCATGACATACATTGTGCTCTCTTAAAAGTGGAGGTGAGGGCCGGAGTGATAGGATAGGGGGAGGGTGTTTGCCTTGCACACAGCCGACCTGGGTTTGATTACTGGCGTCCCATATGGTACCCCTGAGCACTGTCAGGAGTAATTCCTGATTGAAGAGCCAGGAATAAGCCCTGAGCATTGCCGGGTGTGATGCCAAAAAGCAAAAAAAAAAAAACAGTGTAGATGAGATCCAGTAGTTGGATACTGGCTGCATGGTGAAGAAACAATAGTTTGTTCAAAGTTATCAAGTCCCTTACAGACTGTACTTATATTATTTGGGATAATACAGAAGTTTTGAAATCTCAGCATAGAACAGTCTCCTGTTCCCACTAAGAGGCGCCCAGGTAGTTTTTGTACCACTCCCTTTTAAGAATAGAGATTTCCTACTTCCATAAATGGCTTCAGATATCATATACAATAATTAGTATTAATCAGTGCAGTTTATATCTGAGGGGTCTAATGTTATAAAGGCCAGCTGAGAGAAACAGAAAACATGAGCGTGATCCAAGCAGCTAAGGTCAACTGCATGGAAGTCTAACTCACAGCAACACTATAGTAGGTCATTCTGAAGATTTAGTGCCCAATATACTGAAATAAAATGAGCCACTAATATAAAGAATGACAGGAATCACGGATGTTCTTATGTAGCTGAAAAACAGATGATGTTCTAAGAATTGTTCTGCAGTTGGGCTCAGAGGAAAGAGGATGCATTTAGCGACATAAAATTATAATTATATATTACACAGCACACATTCTTTCGAGTGCATAAATTTGAAACGTATGTGTATAGAGGTTATCTAAGCCTAATGAGGTCGACTATGAAACATGGGGCTTTTAAGGAAAACCATGAGATTATTGAGCAGTGTAGCCTGAAAGATCAAACATTCAAAGTGCCTTGCATTGAGTCAAAGAAATAAAAAGTTTGGAGTTAGTGCAGCTTTCTATCTTTAGACTTGTCTCAGCACTATTTTACACTACAAATTTAATGGGGGTGGTTGAGGGGCCAGGAGCGATATCACAGCGGGTAAGGCGTTTGCCTTGCATGTGTCCAACCTAGGTTCGATTCCCTGGTATCCCATATGGTCCCCTGAGAGCCGCTTAGAGTAACTCTTGAATGTAGAGCCAGGAGTAACCCCTGAGCATTGCCGGGTTAGACCTAAAAATAAATGAATAAATGAATAAATGAATAAATGAATAAATAAACGAATAAATAAATAAATAAATAATGGGGGTGGCTGATGGAATACAGATAAACTTTAGCCAAGTTACTTATTTGATAAGGGAGCAAAAGTTGCTATCTGTAATGCAATTTGTCCATTCCACTATTGATGGAGATTTGATTTGCTAGCTTATTAGCATTATAAATGATGCTACTATAACAAACCTTTATACTTTAATGAATATACACAATAATTTCCATAGGGATATATTATTCTCATAAGGAATAATTTCCATGAATTATATATGTCCGCCGGCTGTCTATCCATCTGTCCATCCATCCATCTGTCTGTCTATCTATCTATTTATCTATCTAGGAACTGCTGAGTTAATAGAATATACACTCTTTCAGTTTAAGTATATACAGGGAATTGGTTTTCCTTTTGTTTGGGGAGAGATCACAAGCAGTGCTCAGAAGGCAATACTTAGCCAACTAGCCCCATGCATCAATGTGAGGGACTGAGGTGTGTGATGCTGTTCAGATCTAGCTGTGTCAGAGTCCAAGAGCAATCAGGGTCCCTCAGAGTTATACCCCATAATCCTCTTAAGGTCATTTGATCCTTGGGATCAAGCCCAGGTTAACTAACAGATGTAGTATCTCTCTGCCCCAGGGAAATGTTTTTGTAAATGTTTGAACCAATTTCCATTATCATTGGCAGTGTGAGAATACTTACTGCTCTCCATAGTTTCTGATAGTAGGCACTTTGCTTTTCTTTTTTAGCCATTCCAATGTCTGTGTGAATGCATCACATTGTGGTTTATTTTATTTTATTTAATTATTATAGAAAACTGTTGTACATAAGTTTTTATTTTCTATTATTTTGTCTTAAATTTTTAATATTAAATTCAGAGTTCCACTGTATTTTGACCTTCCCCATACTAACCCTGGAAATAGCATTATATAGTCATGGCCCCAATAACATAAAAAGTCTCTGAGTGTTTTAAAAAGTATTATATTATCTACCTTGGTTTGAATCCAGAGGAGGACAAGTCCAGAGGGACCTAGAAAGTATTACATAAATTATAAATCCTGATGACAAGAAATGATAAAGATACACAGATCAATCATCCTTCAGAATGTCAGCTAAAGTAGAAACTATTTAAATGGCTACAGAAAATGATGTAGCCCAGCTGTTCTCAGCATTGTCTGTTTTCCTATGATTATACTGTAAATAACTGCTACTCTCTTAAATATTAGTTATATACTGAGTTTTTAAGACAGTCCCCACTCTAAGGTCTCCAGTGAGTGCAAGGACACAGGTACAAAATAAATTCAAACCCCTTACAAGGTAGGGTAGACTCACACAAATGAGTAAGTGCATGTATGCATACAAACCCTCACCTCAAAAATCACTTCCAGTTCACAGAACAAGGCTGAGGCTCACTGGGCTTTATTAGCTGAATCAGGACAGAAAGTACCCAGCATAAGGTAGAAAATTGCATCACAGAGATAGAACATCAATTTTGTAGTTTTTATGAAAGGGTTCGTTGGTTTGTCATGCAAAGATCAGGGTCAGTGCTTTGGAATACCAAACCCCTGATATAAATTATCAGGTGTTTCTGAAGTCTAATAAGAATTAAGGCATTTATATATGCCTCCAACAGATCCTGGGTTAGAAATGGCATTTCATAGAGGAACTTGTATGTGAAACCTTCTAGCTGTATCTGAGTCAGCAGAGTGGACAATTGCTCCTTTACAGTGAAGTCATAACCTGGAAACACTGAGGTAAATGTCTTGTTCTAGAAGAGGCCTCTGAAAGTCTTGGAGGACTGAATATAGGCTAGTTTGGGAGCAAGTTTTTCTGTTATGTTAATACACACAAGAAAAAACTTCAGTTTTGTGTACAACCTGATAGCACTTGCTCTTCTTAAGTACATTCCCCTTTAGGAGTTGGTTGCTGATGATAGTCAGAATATGCACCCCATGTTGTATGCTGATGATTTCAATGCTACAGTAGACAAATAGGAATTTTAAGTGAGTGTAATTGTCTAAGTGGAATAACTTGAAAACCATACTTTTATGTTATAATCTGTTTTTGTGGGTACTTATATGGCATTCTTTTCCGCTTTATCTTCTTCAAGTTTCGAACTGCTGGCTAAGGTTACACACAAGTTCAGTTTTAGTAAATTCTGTCCAAGAATTTTCTGAAATATTCGTACCATTTACATCCCTGTATCTTAAAATTGCCCCAAAGTCTTTCCATCATGTGTTATGTACCAACACTAGTAGTGGTTTGCATTTGTTAGGCAGATCATTGAAGTTGAGTGTTCATACAATATCACAGTTTCAGTAGATATAGAGAGAGAGAAAGAGAGAAAAGAAAAAGGTGTCTGATATAGGGGGCAGGCTGAGGGTGGGGGGGAGGGAATGTGGGGACATTGGTGGTGGGAATGGGAATGGGGCACTGGTGGAGGGACGGGTGCTAGGACACTGTATGACTGAGACCCAATTATGAACATCTTTGTAATTGTATATTTAATGGTGGTATAATAAAAATAGTCTTATACAACTTTATGACTTCTAGTAGCATAACTTTCCCAGCTTTATTTATCTTCCTCTTTGTAGATTCTTATTTTTTAATTTTTCATATTCACTTTAGAAAACGTTATCAAATTCCACAAAAGTGTGGGATTCTGAATATAGTTTTATTCAATTTATAAATTTGTGTTACATACTTTTTGTAAAAATGATACATGTAATCCATATAGTATATAACATTATTTTATTGATTTTGCTCTTTGGGGTCACACCCGGCGATTCTTAGAGGTTGCTCCTGGCTCTGCACTCAGGAATTATTCCTGGTGGTGCTCAGAGGACCATATGGTATGTTGGTGATCAAATCCAGGCCAGCCATGTCCAAGGCCAATGCCCTATCTGCTGTACTATCAATCTGGCCCTATAAATTTATTTTAAGGAACATTTTAAAGAACATTTAGCAGCCCCTGGGGCAGACTATTATGCAAAAATTAGAGTGATGTCACTAGCATTTAGACAAACAAGT
>JAJIBD010018023.1:0-21906 GCA_021461705.1 Cryptotis parvus
CTTATGTCACTGTCTCCTCTTAGTAGAAAATTTTCTTTTTTATTATCTCCATCCGCACGGTAGAGCCCGGCAAGCTACCCGTGTCGTATTTGATATGCCAAATGCCAGTAACAATTATAGACCTCATTCCCATGACCTGATGGAATGGTTTGAGGCTCTTTATGTTTCTGGAGCATGCAGATGCCCTTGGGCTCTACTAGCATGAGACAGGACATATGGAGCTGTTGCTGGTGCCTGCTCAAGCAAAACGATGATGAACAGGAAAACAAGTGATACAGGTGACAAGTGATTGATTGGAATACATGCAAACAGATCAGTAATGCCTGAATTGAACTCGGGGCTTTGAATGTGAAGTCTGAACTTCAGCACTTTTAAAAAAAATTTATTATAGCACCGTGAGACACACAGTTACAAAGCTGTTTGCTCCTCCTCCTTCCTTCCTCTTTCTCTTCATCTTCGTTGTCTTCACGCCGTCTTCTTCATCTTGTCCTATCTCTGTCTCTATCTGTCTCTCTGTCTCTGTCTCTCTCCTCTTACCTATTGTGGCTTATAATACATACAATTAGGGGGTTATCATATATATTGCTTTGCCTGTGTTCAATGCCCAGTTCTAGTCTGGCATTACCATTTCCAACAATTGTTAGCACACTGCCCAACCTCTGACCTCCAGACACTAGTGTTGGATTCCAACCATTGACAAGTCCTCCTGGTCTATGTATTGTCAGCTTTGGATAGTGGTCTCATATTGTTTGTTTTATATCCTGAAAATGAATGCAGTCATTCTATGTCTGTCAGTTCATTCTAGCTAATTGCACACAGCATGGTACTCTCCATGTGTGCGAGCCCTGGGTTCAGCCTCTGCTGCTATTTGGTTATTGGAACCCCAAGTTGGGAGCACCGCTGAGTGTGGTGCTTTTATTTCCAGAAATAAAAATAATCATGGCATTCATTTCATGGGGAATAAAGTAATGTTATCAAATGGGGAGAAGTAAGAGAAGTTGCATTTCCTGTAGCTTACTCTTCGGTATTGGAGAACTCCACTTAAATCCTCTCTCAACTTTTTCTTTGTTTCCATGGGATTTTAATCCTTTATTCTGCTATTAATGATTATGGAAAAATATTATAGATTAGGCAAAGTGTTGGAAGGCAAAGAGGATTTTGCTTTGTGTGTGTGTGTGTGTATGTGAGAATTTTAATGGACAACAATTGTTGATAACAATTACTGCATGACATTTAGACACAAACTTTCTGGTACTTTGTGAACATGAAGCCTCATAAAGATACAATGGTTGGGACTGGAAAGATGGCTCAGAAGACTGGAGTATGTTCCTGGAATGCATGGGGTCCCTGGTTCAAGTTGTGATACTGCCTGACCTCCTGAGCACCATCCAGTGTCTCCTGGGGACTTCTCCCCACTTTACCTCCACCTTCCAAGAGCAGTGCTGCCAGCAGCCAACAAAAACAAACTAGGACTGAGTCGAGATCAGTGTTTTTCCTGCTCTGTTTTGTTAGTTAACAGTAGTAGAACTTCAGTGGTTTACTTACTGCCTTTGTATGTAATTATGTCGGACTAACTACAGTCACCAACACAGTGTTCGTGCCATCCACCACCAGAATCCTTCTGCCCATCCTCTTTCCTCTGGTAATCACCCTAGCTTTTACTGAGCTTTTGAGTAGTTCTCTGCTTTTTTGTTCATTTGCTCTAATTATTTACTTTTCACTTCGGTCCCATCCATTTTCTCCCAAGAGGCACAATTTCTTCTTTTTAACAGCAGAGTAATATTCCACTGGGTGTATATAACACAGCTTCTGGCTTCTTTGTCCCATCATCTGCTGATGGATGTTTATGTTGATTTCAGATTTGGCTATTGTGAATAATGCTGCAATGAGCATAGTACTGCAAATATTCTTCAAATCAGTGTTTTCATATCCTTTAGATAAATGTCCAAGAGTAATATTCCCCGATCTTTTGTTAATTTAAAACAAAAACTTTCTGTTCATTTTATTGATTCCCCTCTTTCCTTCCTTATCAAAAGGGTTGTTGAGAAGGTCAGTGTTTGACTGTGGAGCCTGCCAGAGCTTGCTCTCAGTATGGTGTTTGCTTCTTGAACATTGTGTTTGCTCAGGCCTGCGCCCCTTCAGTTGTGATGTTTGTGTGTGTGCTTGCTGCGGTTGTACTCTGTTCTTTGGGTGCTATGCACATTCTGTGTGGCGTGCTTACACACTTTGCCAGGAACTGCTCTTCCTGACCAGGGCGCTTGCACATCTTTCAGTTGCAGTGCTCTTAGCGGGGCGGCGAGGACATCCCCACCCCCCCCACCCCATACATACATGCACACCAGGTTGTTGTACAGCCAGAAATAGTTTGTGGCACCAGGGACTGCAGGTGGTAGAGCAGCAGGGCTTTGTGGTGGCAGGAGGCACTGACTTGCAGCCTCCGGCTCTAAGGTTGCTTTTACTCCAACACTATTTCTCACTTCCTAAAGGAAATCTCTGCATTGTTTTCCAGAGGGCTTATGGCAGCAGTTTGTATCAGGGTTACTTTTCTTTCCATATCTCACTAACTCTTGTATCTGACCTTTTGTTATAGGCCATTCTCATTTGTGTGGTTGTCTTCTGGCTTTGAATTGCATTTTTGTGATAATAGCTGGTATTGAGCATTTTTCATGTATCTGTGGGCCATCTTTGTTTCAGTGGCCTTCTGACAGAGACCATCTTTTCATTCATCTACATGATTCAAAGAAAATATTAAGGGCCGGAGAGATAGTACAGTGGGCAGGGCGCTCACCTTGCACATGGCCAACCTGGGTTCATTCCCCAGCATCCTGTTTGGTCCCCTGAGCACCAACAGGAGTAATCTCTGAGTACAGAGCCAAAACTAAACCCCGACACTGCCTGGTGTGACCCAAATACAAACAAGATGGTATTAAGGACTAGAGAGATAGTACAAGGGTCAGGGTGCTGCCTTGCATGTGGCCGACCCTGGTTTGATCTCCCGGCTCTACATATGGTCCCCTCAGCACCAGCAGGAGTTACTTCTGAGCACAGAATCAGGAGAAAACATTGAGCACTGCTAGATGTGGCCCAGCATTCACCCCCTGAAAATAAAAACACACTGAGGAAGAGCCGAAGGATGTGTTTCTGTGGCTGAGTTCAGGCCTCCCCTGTGTGAGGTCCTGGGCGGCTTGTGGCCCAGCATCATCAGCCTCAGGGTCATCAATGATTTGACTGCATTAGCAATGAAAATAAATTAAAAATAAACAAATGTGACATAAAACAAAACTAAAAATCTTTTATTTTAGTTTGTGCAGTGACACTATTGTTTGTCTGTTTTAAGGGATTCTTAGCCAGAGAGGGCTGAGTGAATACATGCTTCACATGAAGTGAATACAGGTTTCCCTATGGAAACCAAGTTACCACTTTGTGGTCCCATCGTGCACTGCTGGGGGTGAACCCCCCAAGTCCCGAGCAGGAGTGATCCCCGAACATTGTCCAGTGTGACCCTCAAACCAAAAAAATTTAATTAAATAAAAAAGACATCTCACTGAAATTTTACAAAATTCAACGAAAATCAAGTTTATCAAAAACTTAACAACTATGTCATGAAAAAATAAATAAATACAAATTTCCCAAGGTATACCCCCAAACTCCCCATTTTCACTGATTATTAGGGAAATGAAGAACAGTAGAAATGAGGTGTCACTTCACATCTGTGCGAATGGCTACATCAGAAAGGCCAAACAACAGTTCTGGGGTGGATGTGTGGAGAAAAAGGAACTCTGAATCACCTTTGTAAGGGTGTAAGCTTATTTAACCTCAGTGGAACACAGTATGGAGAGTTCTTAAAAAGAAATATTAGAGCCTATTTGTGGTTGAGCAATATATGACCAGCTGTTCCGCTTTAAGTTATCTATCTGAAGAATAAAAGACACATGCATACCTGTGCTTATTGGTGCTGGGGTCTGGAAGGAACCCAGTGGCATGTATCATGGTGTATACACAAAGTGGAAGCCTGCTCGTCAAGAAGAAATACTTCTGTTGGCAACAACATTAACAGAACTGGGAAGTGTCATGCTAAGTGAATAAAAGGAGGAATACTGGGTGAGCTCACTCATAGCAGGGTATGAAGAAATGAGCCAGGGGAAATAACGTATCGTGGAAGACAAACCTTCATGACTGCAGCTCCAGAATGCCTGGATGGGGAGAAGGACTCTAGAGTCTGGGGTGGTGGGGATGTTCACACCTCGTGGTCTTTGTGTAGGGACATTGTACCCCTAGACTTTACCAACACTTATTCTCTTATAAATTCAATGTTTTTTAAATAAGAAAAGAAGAAAGTAGAAAAATATTATTAATATAATATTCCCTAGATTTTCATATTTCTGATTTTTAATGAATTGTTAATTATTGTAAGTGTATACAATCCCTTAGCAGGATAGGAGTGAACAAACCTTTCTTAACTTGGTAGGGGACAACCATAATCCCCCATGGAGGGTGCCATACTCAGAGCCAAGTGCTGAGGAGTTTGTCTCATCTTTTAAAGAAGCTCCTTTAATGCTTCATGCAAGACTTGTGTCAAGGCTATGAATTCCCATCGCTGCTGCCTACCCACAGAGGTGCTGTGTTCCTTCAGACCTGAATGATAGTCTAGATGGGTAGAGGATTCGTGGTGAAGTCTTCATCTCACTGACGCTTTCTGTCCTGCCTGTCCCCCTGCCATTCTCTTCTGATGGTAGAATATCGCTTTAACAGTTGTGCTGTGAATCTTAGGGACTTCCCATTGTATGTAAGTTAGTTTTTTTTTTTAATCTTGCTTCTTTCAGTGTTCTGTCTCTAATGGTGGAGTGATAGTACAGCAGGTAGGGAGTTTGCCTTGCATGTAGCTGACCCGGTTTGATCCCAGGCATTCCATATGGTCCCCTGAGCACCTCCAGGGAGTAATTCCTGAGTGAAGAGCCAGGAGTAACCCCTGAGCATTGCAGGTTGTGACCCCTCCAAAAATTGCACAAGCAGAAAGTATCCCCCACCCTCACCCCACCCCCACCATTGTACCAGTGCTACTCCCACCACCCCAGGACCTTTCCAGCGCTACTGGTATTATAGTCTGGGAAACCCTGGATAAGGTCATGGATTGCCAGACACAATGCGTTTAGGACCTAATTGCATCAGTGGTCCCCACTTCTCTCCAGAATCCGTATCACATCGCTCACGGTTGATGTTTGGGCACATGCAGTTTTGGCACTTAGTAACAGGAACTCATCCTTTGTTGCTTTGCATGAAATTTGGACTATTCTGCGATCACTTGAGCAGTTGTACCACTCTAGAGAATGCATTCTTTGAATTCCCCTCCACCCTCTCCCTTTGCTTGTCTGGTTGCAGTGACCAGGGTCTGTCACCTATGTGACTGTGCTGCTCTCTGGCCATTGCACCCCTAGCTGCAGGGCTTCTCCATTCAGCTGTGGTGATTTCACACCTGGCTGCCCTGCCATGAAGGCCACACACTGCACTGTGACTCCCAGATCCCAGAGTTGCCCAGATATTCACAGAGCCTGTGGGTAGGCCAGGAACCCAACTTGTGGCCTCTTGTTTGCACCTTTTCAGTAAACCTTCCTTGTCCCCTAGATCATATTTTAATAACATAATTTGCTGTGTACTTATAATTATTATATGACTTACAGTTCAAGCTGCTAAGACATTTGATGATAAAGGAGCCTTGTGAACAATCATGCTGGGATGACAGTTGTGCCTTAGAACTGCCCTCAGCCACGGGAAAACGATCATTAATCTGTTACTGAAGATGAAGGATGACTGTGTTCCTGGAGAACAGGCAACCTTGCTGGAGCTGTTGAGCAGATTGAGTCTCCAGGGAACCAAGCATTGAGCCAGCTAGGACTGTCCTGGAGAGTAAATGGGAGCTTGTGCATCTGGGTACACACTCCAGCACAGGAATCAAGCACGGGAAGCTGGCACCATGGCAAGTTACCACTTCAGAAGTATTAGCAGCAGGACAAGGGGAAACATTGTTGGGAAGGTGGCAGCCCCAGCTGGAGCAGTAGCCAAGGGAAGCTGCCTTTCAGTGTCCGGAAGCATCGGGCTACCTTCTCAGGAAGTGAGCTTTGCTTCCTGACCATGTCCAACAGTAATGGTGGTCTATACTTCCTTATTAGAATACTCGGAGTTTTCCGCTTGTGCTTTCCCTGCCCTCTGAGTTTTCTCAGGCGTTAATGTCTCCTTTTGCCCTTCCTTAAGAGGAACTGTCTTCCACCTATAAACTGTTTGTTTGGTGTCTGACCCAGAAGGTGATGTGCCGAGCTATCTGGCGTGGACTCACTGAACATGGCCTTATTAGTGTTGTTGCCCTGTAACAGCACTGTTGATGTGTGTGTGTGTGTGTGTGTGTGTGTGTGATGGCTCACTGTCAGAGCTCTTGAGGTCTTCAGAGCTTTCTTTGTATTGCTCCTTTCTTCTCTCTCTGATAGGGTAATTAGGTCCTTTCCCCTGTCCCTTTGTTGCCGTGGGTGGATGTAGTGACCTGGACTGCACACCATTGCTTGGAGCTGAGAGCTGTCCACTTTCTTGTGTTTGCACGTGTGCTCACTGGGGTTGCACTCTTCCAGTGTGCCTGACTGTTCCATTCTGTCATTGTCTCTGTGTCCTGTCTGTAGGCAGTGATCTGGCTCAGTTCATTTACAGCTAGTGTCCTCCTGAATCCCTGTTCTTGCTTCTGGGCCAGCCGCACTCCAGGCACTCCAGTGCTATCTCCTCGGTTCGTCCTCCCCCATACTCCTGGGCTCCTTTCGTTTTCCTCTGGGGGGTCCCCTATTTTCCAAATCACAGTGTTTTCTTTTGACTTTTATATTGGCTTTGCAGCAGTTCTTCTCCTCCCCCCCTTTCTGGTTTTGAGGCCATAATTGGCAAAGTTGAAGGCTTACTCTGGACTCTTCTCTGGGATTGACCCCAACAGCCATGTGGAAGACAAGCACTTTTTGCTCTGGCTCTAACTGTGGTGCATTATTAAATAGTTTTCTGAGTATTTTTTAAATTATATGCTGTGTGTTTATTTATTTATTTATTATTTCTGGGTTTTGGCATATCAAATACAACACGGGTAGCTTGCCAGGCTCTGCTGTGTAGGTGGTATACTCTCAGTAGTAGGCTCTCATCTCGCATTTACTGATGGACCAATGGGGGAGAGATCGGCTTTTCTTCTTGGGTAGAGCTCTGATGAGCTGTGGAGTCCGGATGTTGAAAATGGCGGCCCTCATGATGTGGGGGTTCCTCTGGCTTCTTGTGAGGCTCTATTGGGATGGCAGGCCAGGACTAGGAACCTCGCCTTCACTCTCAGGAGCCTCATGATCAGCTGAGCACAGGGAGAGCAAGTAGCAGTTCTGCCCTGTAAAAATCAACTAGCCAGTGTATAAGTGTGAAAAATCCTGGGAAGGTCTTGGTCCTAACTTCCATTATTATCTAAGACTGTTGCATGGCCGCAGAGCAGCTGCGCACCAGCACAGCTGTGGGTCTGGAGTGTCTCTCTTTCGGGGTTGCTGGCTCTGGTGGCTGAGAGCTCACAGTTATAGACCTCATTCCCATGACCTAAAGGAATGGTTTGAGAATCTTCATGTTCCTGGAGGAAGCAGATGCCCTTGGGCTACTAGCATGTGACAGGACTATGGAGATGTTACTGCTGCCCGCCGAGCAAATCAATGAAGAACGGAAGACAATGATATTTATTCTAGTCTTACACTTTGGTGACTGGGTTGAAATTCTAGTTTAGGGTGTTGTGTTGAACTTCTTACACACAGCCTTCACTCCCTTCTGAAACCTCTGTAGCTCTGGACACGAGTCACAGACCGAGGTGTATTGCCTATTCCTCCTACACCCTTAGAAAACTTCGGTCGTTTTATTTTCCTTTTTTTCCTTTCTCTTCTTCTCTTACTATCTTCCCTTACTCCTGTCCCCATCCCCTTAAATTGTACTGGCTAGAAAATTCAGTGCTGTATTGAATAAAAACAGTGACATGACTGGGTACCCATGCCCAGTAAGTCTGATGTGAATTACAGGTTTGGTTTTTTAAGAGTCATGAATGACTGTTGGATTTTCATGCTTTGAATGCTTCTACTAAAAATCATGCTGGGGTTGGGGGCATTAAAATGGGGTGTGTAATTTTTCTCTGATGCTGAGTATCCAAGGTATTCCCTACCACCTGAGCCTTTTCCTTTTCCTTTGAGAATATTTTTACAAAAGTCTTCTAACTTTGCTTTTTCTCCCTTGATTTAGATGGGAAAAGCTGACGTCTTAATACAGATACTAAATTGGGAAAACGCTGAAATATTTAAATACCTATATAGATCATCTTTAGTTTTTAAGAGAGTACAAAATTACAGCATAATGGATATAACAAGATGTATGTGCTTGTTATATGTATACTTATATGTTAATTTTCTGGAGTTTAAATGGCACTGTTTTCAATTTCAAATCCCAGTTGTTTGTTGTAGGTATATGAAAAAGCAAATGGTTTTTGTATCTTGAATCCTGAAACCTTGTTGTAAGTATTCTTAGTTCCAGGAGTTTGTTAGCTTGGGGACCATATCTGGTGTAGGGAGTGAATCCAGGTCGGCTGCATGCAAGGCCCTATCCACTGTACTAGCTACTGGGGCCCTAATTGTTTATATTGAAGTAGGCAGATGGTAGCAGTTGGACTTGTAATGATGTTATTATATGTTCAGCCTCATCAACCTAAAATCCATCTCCTTAAAGTTTGTCTGTCTAATAGTTCAGGGTGAAAAAATTTCTTTTAGTGCTTGTTTTATGCTTAGATGTTGTGTGGAGTCTTTGCTTGATATAGTCTATATTTTGAAATGATTCAAAATTTATGACTAATTTTGTTATGAAATTAACAACACTGGTTGTGAGAAAACATTAGCTCTAATTAACTGAAGTGTGTTTGTGTGTATGTGTGTGTGTCTGTAGAAAGATATGTGCGGGATTATATCACTTCTATGTGGTATTTAGAATAACTGAATGAGGGAATGCATGGTTTACGGGGGATGCCTAGACCTCACAGTATAGGGAGAAGAAGGAAAGCACTTGAGTGGGGAGGGTGCGGGGGAGAAGAGACAGATGAGAAGCTGTCTATGGTTCCTAAGGAACGATAGAACTAAATATCCAAACCACAAAGTCAACAACACTGAAATCATGAGACCTAAACTTTAGTAACCAAACCTAAAAGATGTCTGTCAAGGCTTTGAGCAGCTGAGGGGTAACCTGACAGTTATCATTAACATTTTCCATATATTTTCTTCCATTTTTCTGAACTAGTGATTTTTTGATGGTCATAAGGTTTTTTTTTTTTTTTAAAAATTTTTTATTATACCACAGTGAAACATTTAGTTACAAAGGTGTTCATAGTTGGTTCTTGGTAATACAGTATTCCAGCACCCATCCTTCCACCAGTGCCCCATTTCCACCACCAGTATACCCACACCCCTCCCGCCCACCCCCAGGCTGCCTCAGTAGCAGGTACCCCCTTTTCCTCTCTCTTTCTGTCTCTGTCTCTCTCTCTGTCTCTGTCTCTATCTCTCTCTGTCTCTCTCTGTCTCTCTCTCTCTCTGCATCTCTCTCCCCCTTCTTTTACACATTGTGGCTAGCCCTGCAGACATTTAGGCTCTATCATGTAAGTCTCTTTGTGTATATTCAATGGTGAGTTCTAGTCTGACATTACCATTGCCCACACTCAGTAAAATACTGGTATATATTTATATCCCATTAATGAATGCAGTCATTTTATATCTGTCTTTTTCCTTCTGACTAATTTCACTCAGCATGATTGAATTAGTGATTCTTAAATGGCTTACCAAAGACCAAAAGACACAAGAGGATTTCTGAGCTTCCAAGAGGTTTATGAATTGAAGACTTTTTTTTATAATCACACTTATATATTATTATTTTTTTCTTTTTCTCTTATAAGAAGTAGTCAGGCAGATAAAAGAATTCAGCTTTTTTGTGTATTGACTTGTTTTTTTATTATTATTATATACTGTGAGATATTCAGCTATATTAAAACAGATATCAAAGAGGGGTAAGCAAAGGCACTACTAACTTGTTTTCTGGAAATGTTTTTAATAAAATATGCTTTTGATAAGATGGAATATTATTTAAAATACATTTTAAATCACAATATTACATTTTGTTGGTTTAAATTTTATTACTTAAAATAGCAGTTTTAAATGATACTGGGATAATGGGGAACTACAAGGTGTAACTTTCTTCCATTTTTCCATGGTGGTTGCTTTTGAGTAACCATTCCTAACTCCTTAAAACCATTGATCTTTACTAATCACTATAGCTTTGTCATTTTTTAAGTGTGGTATAGATGGAATCATACAGAATGTGGACTATTGAAAGAGACGTTTTCTGTTCAGTATTTTGAGGTACATTCAAGTTAATTCAGTTTTCAGTAGTATTGCAGTTTTTTATTTGTTTGTTTGTTTTCAGCGACATCTGACTGTGCTCAGAGCATACTCCTGGTGGGGCCCGGGGACCATATAAGGGACCATATAAGAACCAGGTCAGCCACAAGCAAGGCAAGTGCCCTTCCCACTGTCTGGTTCTCTGGCCCTTAAGCCATATCTTTTATTGCTGCAAAGAGTTCATGCTATAGATAACCAGCCTTGAAGAGAGTACATAACTGGACCATATAATTTAATTGGAAAAATGTAAAACTTAGACTTGATCTCAAGTCTGTGCATTCCTTGAACACATGTCTCTCTTGTTTGTCTCTATGACTTTTTGCTTTTTTCATTCTGGAAAAGCCTGTGTTCTCTCTTGAACTTATATTTCCTTTCTTTCCCCCACTCACGTCTTTCTTCCTTTCTTTTTTTTCTTTTTGGATCATACCTGGCAATTCTCAGGGGTTACTCCTGGCTCTACACTCAGGAACTGCTCCTGATGATGCTCAGGGGACCATATGGGATGCCCAGGCATCAAAACCAGGTTTGCCATGTGCAAGGCAAATGCCCTGCTCCCCATACTATCGCTCCAGCCCTCCCTCTCATCTTTCTAAGAAAATTTTTTTTTTCTTTTTGGGTCACACCCAGCAATGCTCGGGTTATTCCTGGCTCTACACTCAGGATTTACTCCCGGCGGCACTCAGGGGACTATATGGAATGCCGAGGAATCCAACCTAGGTCGGCCGCTTGCAAGACAAACACCTTACCCACTGTGCTATCGCTCCGGCCCCTTTTTTCCATATATTTTTCCATATATATATATATCAGGAGGAACAACGTTAATTGTTCTCAGCTCCTCCGTTCTGATCTTGAACTCACACATTAAACTTTTTCTTTCCATATTGTAGTGTCTGAAATGTACATCTCTATCATTCATTGTTGGAGACTGCTGGGTTCCCCAACAAAATTGGGGAGCAGGACAGGGATCCCCTTCTACCCCAGGGGATCATTGGCCAGAGGACAGAGAAAGACATGTGAATCCAGCAAAGTCTTTCAAAGGGCTTTTTACTCTCACAGATTCTGGCATACAATTCAATAATAGGAATTCCTCAGACTTTAGGTTCCTGGCTGGGCCCTGGCCACGTGTAGATTTAGAATCTGATGCCAAGATGGCCATTACCATGTGCTTTGGCCCAACAGGGCAGAGGACGGAGAGAGGAGGCAGCAGGCAGGCAGAGAGAGGGAAGAGAGAGAAGGCTACTTAGAGACCCAACTTAGCCAGATGAAAGTACTGGTAAGATCTGTCTAGTCCCACGATGATTGGGGTAGCATGAGAGAAAATATTTATACCAGCTAACATAGAATACACTACATGTATGACTTCTCCCATTCCTCCACCTCCATGTCTGTGGGTGTGGCTACAAACTCCCAGCCACCACAGCCAGCAGCAGTGGAAGAGAGACTCTCTAGACCCACAGCTGCGCTGCTCGGCCCCACATGGAAACAACCCGTGGAGCTCTGGAGGCGGTAAATGGCTCGGCCAGCCCTGGCCAAGTCCAACATAGCTCCTAGGGTTTGCTCACACGTGAAGGGGGTGAGGGTGGGCATGCTGGCTGGACTTGGAGCAGGCATTTGGGGTCCTCCTCCCATTCCTCCACCTCCATGTCGGTGGGCGTGGCTGCAAGTTCCCAGCCACCACGGCCAGCAACAGCAGAAGAGAGACACCCCAGACCCACAGCTGCAGCTGCACAACAGTCTTCGACAATAATGGAAGTTAGGACCAGGTTGTTCCCAGGATCTTTCACATTTATACACTGTATACAATTCTAAGCTGGTTCTAGCCCTGGCCCATCATCCCAGTGATTCTAGTAAGAAGCCAGAGGAACCCCCTCACCATGAGGTCAGTCATTCTCAACATCTGGACTCCACAACTCCTCAGAGCTCCACCCAAGAGAAAAGCTGATCTCTCCCCATTGTGGTTCATAAGTAAATGATGAACCCACATGGCAGAGCCTATAGCAAGCTACCTGTGTTGTATTTGATATGCCAAAAACGGTAACAATTAGAGACCTCATTCCCATGACCTGAAGGAATGGTTTGAGGCTCTTCCTATTCCTGGAGCAAGCAGATACCCCTGGGGTACACTTGCTTGCAACAGGACATGTGGAGATGTTACTGGTGCCCGCTCGAAGCAAATCGATGAACAACGAGAAGACAGTGATACAAGTGAACATAGAATACATGGTATGATATACTGGCCCATAAAGTCACAGATCCAAACTGTTTTCCTGCCCCTTTCTACAAAAGCAGTCTGCAAGAGGTAACTCCAGGCAAGATGCAGAGGCTCTGGGTAGCAGTGTACTGCAACAATTCATAAACTCCGATTCTTAGGAGTTCCATTTTTCCATTTGTTTAATTTGCCTGTTGAATTTTATATTGATGACTTTAAAATTCTTACCAGATGATTTATTTGCTGTTGTTCTCCATTCAGTGTCTTTTCCCTTTGGAGTTGACTCTCCCTGGTTGTTATGTTCCACTGTGTCTAGGGCTTTCAGTATAAGCCAGGAGAAGCTCACTGGCCTTCCTGCCGCTGCTCTGGGCCCTCACTGCTGGCTGAGGAAGTGGGTCCACTCGCTTCTCTTATCTTCTCTCATTCCCAGCAGAAGGGTTTCTGCCTTAGGAGGAGGAAGATGCCCCGTGGAGGAAGGACAGCTGTCACCTGACATGCTTAGCACCTGGGAGGTGCCAGCCCCAGCCCTTAGTCCTCAGGTGAAGACCCCGACTCATCAGTCAGCCCTGTCTGAGTCCATATGCTACCCGTGGTGTCTTGACTCCCCTCTGGGCTCTTGCCAGTGGTAGACAAAGGACAGTGGGTTTTATCCTGATGTTTGTCAAGAATAGAACTAACAGAAAATTCCTGTTTGCAAGTTGCACCTTAGTCCATTTGATGTAAGTGGGCCCCACGGGTAGCTTATGTGAGGCGAGAAGGGGAGAGAGATGGTCACTTTCTCCCCAGCCACCTCTGCCTCCCAAGACCCGCTGGACAGACTAAGGACTGATAAAGTCTGCGAAGAGCCCCTGCACGACGTGGACCTGAGTCCCACCAGCCCCACAAGGTGGCCGTCAAGCCACACCTGATGTCCGCTTGATCTCTAGGTATGGGACTTGATCCCCACCACCCAATATTTCTTGGGGGAGCCACGGACTCAGGCTAGAGCGAGGAATTGCTCTTTGCAGGAAAGGAAAGTTAGTTCTAGGCCTTACCCAGGGTTTTCTCAGAGATCTTGTCTTCCTCACAAAAAAGAAATTTCAGGAGTAGACGAGCAGTGAAGTAAAACAGATTTTATTGTGGAGGTTTTAGGAAAGGGACGGAGGAGAAAGCAGGCTGCTCCAAAGGCGGAGAGCCCCAACTGATTTCCAAAGGGGGGGTGTTTATCCTCTTGGGCTAGAATGCTCTGAATCTTTTGCTGGGCCATTGATTGGTGGGAGCTAAGGGCTGGGTGGAAGAAGGTGAATCCAGCTTCCTCAGGGTCTATTGTTGGTTAATGGGTTCCTCATCAAGTCTTCATTTCTGGTTCCAAAAGGTAAGCCTGGACAGACTTAGGGTGAAAGTTCACTACCATGGGCAATGGTGGGGGTGGGGAGGGACTGTCTGCCTGCCTACATTGACTCGAGAGAGTAATGTTTACTCAGGGCATATGTTGCGTCGCATGTTTCCAGGTTGATGGTGGCTTCTTCAGTTCCCAGACTGGGAAAAAATTAAACAAAAAGAAAAGTCAACAAATGTTTTGTTGAGTTTGGTCCCACAGACCTTTCTTCTGCCTCTTCTTATCTTTGGTCTTGTTTAATGTGTAATATCTAAAGTTGTCATTTGAACTACAAGACTAGGGCAAAGTGTATTGGTCTCATCTTGCTTGACTTTAACTAGAAGTTCAGGTCTTGAACATGAAAGAAAACCTTCTCTCAGTGTAGTTCCTCTTGAAGAGTTTGGGGGATTGACTTCACCAGTACCAAAAGAGTTTAAAGTGATACAATCACTCTCTGCATTCCCTAAATATAGTGAAGTGTTTTTCTCCTACTTTTCATAGTCATTATTGTAAAAGAAGGAAAACCCTTAAATTCTCATTTGTTCTCAGTGAAAATTATAAAAGATAAAAATTGAAAGTCACCAGGCCGGTGAGCTACAGATATCATCAGTTGGAGAAAGTCCTTATTATTTAAAACAGGACAAAAGAAAACACATGCTTTGTGAATAGTATGAATTTAAAAAAAAAAAGTGAGAAGGTTGTTGTTGAAAATGAGAAGTTTAGAAAGAGGGCTGGGACTATAGTACAGTGGGGAGGGTGTTTGCCTTGCATGTGGCCGAACTATGTACAGTCCCTATCATCCCATATGAACCCCCGACCATAGCGGGGGAAAACTGCCTAAGCATTTTCTAGTATGGTCTAAAAGGAAAAAAAATTCTAGAAAGAAATTAAGAATGTGAAAAGGGCTTTGCTGAAGAATATAAGGAAAGTTGGCAAATAAGGAACAAGGAAGGTAAGGAGAGAGGAAAAAAAGCATGAAAAAGGCTAGAAATAGGACAACCAGCTATACTCAGCAGAGACAGCCAGAGACTGTCAGAGTATAGAGTTTTCAATATTCTGCTGTCAAATACAGGTGATTAGGATGTAGCTCAAAGTGCTCTCATACTGAGGAATTCTTCCTTAGCAAATGCATGCCATTCTGTCTCTGTTACTCATTTTCCATAAAGTGCTGTCAGTATGAGACATGTCTCCTCAGGAAATGCATGCCGTTCTGTCTCTGTTACTCAGTTTCCCTAAAATGCTCTCAATACGAGACATGCGCCCTCAGCAAATGCATGCCATTCTGTATCTGTTACTCAGTGTCCCTAAAGTGCCGTCAACATGAGGTGTGTTTCCTCAGCAAACGCATGCCATTCTGTCTACTCAATGTCCTGTGGAGAACTGAGTATTAGAACTTGTATGGAAAATGTCTACTACACATTTAAGAATTGAGGAAAACAATTTACAACTATTTGCTTTTTAAATTCTCTGTTTATCTCCCTTGTGAATCTGAAAAGTATTAGTTTGAGGGAGGAAAGATGGCTCAAGTGGTAGGAGATGTGGGAGACCTGGGCTTTGATCCTTGGCACTGCATGAGCCCCAGAGCATACAGGCCATGGGGTCCCTGAGCCACTATGGGGTTTGGTCTGTGCCACTGGGCCAACAAGCCTCCTGGAGCGGCCTCTGCTCTGAGACTTCTACTGGAGGCAGCTCCTATTGAAAACAAACCAGTTTTAATAACATAATTGACAATATGCTTTAGAAGTACAGAGCTGTTATAAAGAGCTCTGATTTCTTACAGCTCAATATAGTATAATGTTATTTTAAGTTATCTAATTTATTGTTTTCTCATTTCACTTTATGATGGAATTTGGGTCTTTTTGATAGAAAGAGATTGGCTTCTTCAAGGAAAATGATTGCTGTTTAGCTTAAGAAAGCTGGGTACAGGGATAGCAAGATAGTACAGCAGGTACTTGCCTTGCATGCTGTTTGATCCCCAGCACCACATATGATCCCACCAAGGCCCACCAGGAGTAATCCTTTGGTTGCAACAATGACAGTAAGTCCTGAGCACTACCAGTTGTAGCCCCCAAACCAAAAAGAAAATAGAAAAGAAAAATGGGGCATTGTGTTAAGTAAAGTAAGCCAGAAGATGAAAGATAAGTACCAGGTGATCGCCCTTATCTGCAGTATGTAGAGTAACAGAACAAGGGACTACAAGGGTTCAAAAGGGACCCTGGACCCTAGATTAGAGAAATGAAAAGGACAGGGGAGGAGGAAAATCAAGGGGTGGGGGTGAGGTGTGGGGAAGTGAGAAGAGGCGGGGGCAGGGTCTTGGGCATATTGTGGCTGCAGAGCTGGGGCATGTGCCACATACATGCCTCTGCCCACAGAGACAACGAGACCTAAACCACAATAGCCAAACTTCAGTTGTGCCTGTGCAGGAGCACCTGGGCTGGGAGGGCACTGGGGTCCCTGGTGGAGGGAAGCAGACTGGTGTGGGATTGATGTCGGAACATTGGATACCCGAAACTCTACTATCAGTAAGTTTGTAACTAATGGTGCCTTAATTAAAAAAAAAAATTATGTTTAATGAATAAAATATTTGCTTTAAAAAACAAAACCTGTGCAGTGTGAGGCACTGGGTTTGATCGTAGCACTGCCCACTTACATAAAGAGAAAAAGCTTACTGCTCATGAAGTGTTTCAGGCTTCTGCAGCATCATGTGATGGTCATACATTAAGACACATCAGTGTATAAGGTCAGTGGGTGGAACTTAATTCATTTGGCTGCTGTAGAAACTTGTTTCGACATTATTAATGATCGTAGTACTTAGGGGACGTTTGCCAGCAGTGCTTGTGTGCTGGAAGTTCTGTAGTCTCTTTGATATTCATTAATCCTATTTCTTGCGAAGAGTGAAAATACCATGGGTGGGAGAACAAATGGAATTACAACCATTAATTTAGTTACAGCCTATGATTCAAATGAAATCTGTGATTCTGCATATGTCTTTAAGAATTTGTTTTTGTAGGCACCATGATTTACGATATTGTTAATAACACGTCTTTCAGCCACTTTTCTGTTTGAATTTAGAGGTGTGGGTGTTAGGATTTTACGGTTCTTGCTTCTCTGGCTGATTCTGACAGCAGTCCTGAGGTCAGTGAGTGCTCTTGTAAACTCTCCGTGACATTTGCCGACAGGTGTGCTTTGCTGAAGAGGGGCCTGTCTGCCTGCGCTGTGACTGTGGTGCTTAGGCCGGCAGCATCCATAAACACCGCCTATCCTGGGGCATCTAGTTCTGAGGCTCCGGTGCAGCCTTCTAAGTCAGAATCTCTGGGCTGAGGTCCCAGAGTCTGATTTCTCGAGCCTTTTCACTGGCTCGTTGGCATTGCAGCATCAGAGACCGTGTGACTTAGCTTGAGTTTTATCCGTTCTCCTTAGAATAGTCTGTCAGTGTTCAGTTCTGTCAGCTTTTACATGTATACTTCTGTTCATTATGGCATTTTGCTTTTCTAGACTGTTTTCTTTTTTTTTAATTTTATTTTATTCATTTATTTATTTATCTATTTATTTGTTTGTTTACTTGCTTTTTGGGTCATACCCGGCAATGCTCAGGGGTTTCTCCTGGCTCTGCACTCAGGAATTACTCCTGGCGATGCTCGGGGACCATATGGGATGCCGGGATCGAACCCGGGCCGGCATGATCTGGCAGCATTCAAGGCAAACACCCTACCTGCTGGGCTATTGCCCGGCCCCTTCTAGACTATTTTCTGAAGCCACTTCTTTTCATTTTGATTTTTTCTTTGGAAGATTTGTAAGTGAGAAATTGTCCATAATTTCATTTAGGTCACTTTTCTATTTTAAGATGGTTGTATAAGGATGATGAATGTGAAGTAAAATGTTTTTCAAAGGCAGTGCCTTGCTGGAAAGTAAAGCTTGTTAAATGTTAGAATCTATTACTGAGGGTATTTTTTCTTCATGTAATCTTTAAAAGAGTGCTCTTTTTTGGGTAGTAATTATCCAAAAATTAGGAAAGAGATATGGGCCTGGTGACTTATTAATGTTCTTTCCACTATTTTATTGTTTATAAAGATATCAGTATGGGCTTTTTTTTTTTGGGGAACTCCAAGTGGTGCTCGACAGGCCTTACCTCCTCCCGGCAGTACTCGGCCAACCTGGCTAGCAGTTCAGTGCAGGGACTGGGTGTGATTGGGCCTGGCCCAGGGGCTTCAGAGCCACCCAACAGTGCTATGACCTGCAGCTGCTGGAGGAAGCTTCAGTGACGCCTGAGGACCATGTGTTGGGGAGCATTGAAACAGACCTTCTGAGATCTCTCTGGCCCCCAAAACCAGGTTTGTAGGGTTTTGTTTTGTTGAGGGTTTGGGGCCACACCCAGTGGTATTCAAGCGTAACCCCTGGCAGCTCCTGGGAACCATATACTGTGCTAGGGGATTGAAGCAGGCTCAGCCGTAAGTGATGCTAGTGCCTGGGCCAGGAAGATGTCAAGGCTCAAGGCTACCTTTGACCCTGTTTTGATCCCCAACACTACAAAGTCCCCAGAGAATCACTGGGTGCATCTGGAGGGCCCCAGCACTGCCCGGAGTTGCCCCTGCGGCCAGGTCATTCCAGCACTACCAAGCAAGAGCAGCCCGGACCCAACCTCACCATGGTCTGAACTTCACAGGGATGGGGGCCCCTCATACCTGGAGCATTGCCTGGGCTCTCATCAGACTCCTAAAATGTTTGGGCCCAAAGTTTTAAATTTCAGAACCATGTGAAATGATTATTTTTGTTAAAGGTGACCAGATATCAGCACTTTTATATGATCAAATCAAAGACTTATGTCTTTGAAAATCTAAATGAGCCTCTTTCACCTAACTAGTGACTCAAAGGACTTGAAGTGGTATTTTAGAAGTTCTCAGAGTTTCAGAATCTTTAGAGATATTGGATATAATACTGATTTTAGTGCTTCTCTTCTTCATTCAGATTTGGTCTTTAGAGTTGGTTGTACCTTTTGAGTAATATTAGTATTATGCTTGATGTTACTTCTAGATGGGTTTTTTTTTTGCATTTTCTTGATGCCTCTCAATTTCTGAAGTATTAGGTAGAAAGTGCTCACATTCTTACAGATATTTAAAGCACGAGCTTAGTCGGGGCTTTGTTATATAACTAGCCCAGACTTTTTTATTCTTTTCAGTTTTGTGATAATAACTACACAAATATTTTTTTTGCTAATAAATGTAGCCAGAATTAACGTTTCTGATTTGATTGTGTTCTGTTGTGTCATTCCATTTTTATTATGTTGTGGTTTTGATTGTGTTGTTTTTAAATATATACATATATATAGCCATACATGCGCACATATAAATAGGCACGATGGCTCCGTGGTCTGAGCACAGGTGGTTTGATTCAGGAGACCTGGGACCTGGATTCTGACTTTGGTTCCTCAGGTCCTCTGAGCAAGACCCAAAATAAAAACTCGAAAGAAAACATATGTGTATTTTTTACTAATAGTGATTGTTTTGTTTCTAGAGAAATTGATCGCTTATCAACGAGAATTTCTTGCCTTGAAAGAACGCCTCCGAATAGCTGAGCACAGAATCTCTCAGCGTTCTTCTGAGCTAAACGCCATTGTGCAGCATTTCAAGAGTGTGGGAGCAGAGACAAATGGAAGTAAGGAGACGCTGAATAGATTTTCAGGTACATGTGATGATTTGGTTTGCATGAAAGGTGATTTATATAGAGGGTTATATGAACTATTTTAAAGTCATCTAGCATAGATTGTCATCCAGCATGCATTACCCTTTGCGAGAACATCACTACCCAAGACTTTCTGCTGTGAGAACCTGGAGCTGAGGGCAGGGAGGGAAAGAATAATGCGGCAGGAATCTGGATTCACTGGGGGAGAGGTTGGCATGGTGATCTGCAGTTATAAAATTACAACTTTAATATTGTGAGCTAAGATACTTCAGCAAGAAATAAAAAAAAACTTTTTGCTGTAACATATTTAAAGGTTATGTATTTATTACTTTTGTTATAAATATTATAGTGAATTATAAAACAATTTTTAGTAACTGCTTACTTTGAATTTAAAAGAGTAATGTATGAAGTTAGTTTACAGTGGTGTGGATTTCACTGAGGTCAGGGATGTGGCTTGCTGGGTGCGCATGATAAAGCCCTGGTTCCATTCCCAACACCACAAGATATATATGCCAGAAACATACACACATATCTGCATGCATACATACCAGTGATAGCAATTAAGAACCAGTATCCTTTATTATATTCTAGATGAAATAAAAAAATTAACTTTGTATTAATATATGTTAATGCTAAACTCGTGGACCTCAGATAGAAAACCTTTGATCAGTTTAAAGCGATTGGTGCTCTTTTAATAGTTTCTATAGGGAAAAAAAAGAAAACAGAATTTCATGAAAGGTCCTTTGGGAGTATCTGACTTGCCTCCTCTCTTAGATCTTCTGGTCAGAGTAAAATGAGTGCCAGTCATCTTCATTTTTGTGCTGGTCTTATTGTGATAACTTATACATGCAGATAATCAGTTACATAAACTTGCAAGACTGACATTTTCATTTAGTATTACAAGATTAAATTCTTATCCTGTACTACTTACCTTGAGATTCATGTCATGCATCATTTATAAAGTTTCATGTCCTGTTTTCCTTCCTGGTTAAACACTTGGGTTATTGCACAGTGACATTTAAAATTATGGGACAGGATGGATAATAATAAATATCCTTTGAGTCTGCTGCCAAGTGATTTCTGCTAACAATTTTTTTCATCCTGTTAGGGTCCACAATTAAAACACTAGATACCCACAAAGAGTTAAAAATTTTATTATAGAGAGTATATTACAAACTCACCTGTCAGGGCCACATCCCCCAAAAGTTACAGACGGGACATGACAACCCCCCACCCCCAGATGCAGGGAGAGGGTTTAAGTAACCCAAAATCACATCCTTTGCCAACAGCTCTGTTCCTCCTTATTGGTAGATTCCACTTGTGACTTGTGGTCTCTTTTTGTTCTATTTTTTCCCTCCCAAACCGGTTGACCAACAGGTTTTTTCCTTATACTGATTGGTTGGCATTTCTGGCAGGTAGTGTACATTCTGTTCACTTAGTTCTCTTTCCCAGAATATGTTCCAGGATATGACCACGAGTTTATTCCCAGTTTAACTGTCAGTCATATAATCATACAAAATAGCAAGATGGTGCCTAACAACTAAAATGACTGCACTATGGTTCTAACATTCTGGTCTTTTACCATCTGTATTTTTTCTTTGAAATAGTGATTGTGGGGCTAGAGCAGTAGTGTAGAGGGTAGGCATTTGCCTTGCATGCAGAGACAGACCTGGGTTTGATGCCCGGCATCCCATATGGCCCCGGAGCACCTTGAGGAGTAGTTCCTGAGTGCAGAGCCAGGAATAACCCCTGAGCAGGTGTGACCCTCCCAAAAAAATTGTTATCATGTGTTATGGACTGATTTTGACTGCTGAAATTAAATTTGTGGCATTTTATTATATCATTGGCTACTCCTTAAAAATACAAATTTTTGGCTGAATAAAATGGGTGCCGATAATATACCTATACTAAATATTTAGTAGGTAAGGCACTTATATATGGCCAACCCGGATTCTATCCCTGGCACCATACAGAGTCCCTGAGTACCACCAGAAGAGGCCCCTTAGCACAGAACCAGGAGGAAGACCTGAGCACAACTTGGTGTGGCCCACCCCTCTCCACCCCCCAAAAAGGAAACATGCTAAATACTTTATGACTAGATAAATGAGCATTTTTGGAGATTTTTCCCATTTTATAATTCTGTAAAAAGTTTGTATATAAACCTTCACATTTCTGATAGCCCTCAAGTTATT